>KZ061692.1:179542-204141 GCA_002091835.1 Anopheles maculatus | reverse complement strand
GTCGTGTAAATAAACCGCATCGGCCAAATGACGATTACAGAGAAATCATTCATAATTGTACAAGCGGGAAAGTAAACACGGGAAAAACACGGCCCAGCTCTGGGTGGTTATGATAAAAACTGTGCAGCATAAACCGGCATTGGAAGCGACCCATTTCGAGTACGTGACTTTTGGAAGCTAAACAAAACCAACGCTACCAATAAGTGGTCGGTTATGATTTTCTCCGCTAATATTTTCTCCGTTTGTGGTGGTGGTAAGCAGCAGCAGCAGCAGCAACATAAGTTTGATCGATTGACCGGATCGGGCATGATCGCGGCACCATCGCATAGAAACAGATCACGCTCGCGGTGAAGCAATTGTACCGCTTACGCTGCACGTTGCAAAACAGTTTATGTTATTGTATGAGGCGAACCGTGTTCGAACAGGGCCATATTATGTTAGCGTACTTTACAATACAAACAACCACCACCGGTGGTCAACGATTAATGCCCGAGCGTCGCATCAGTACGGGATCTACCGCGTCGTTCGACCATAGCATCGCCTCAGGACCGCCCAAGTCGAACGCGAAATGTTTGTTTGATTGTTGTACATCATCGGGATGTTTTGCTTTTTTGCGCTCCTACTTTTTTTTTGCTCTCGACGATGTGGGACTACCGCGGCACACATCCGGGAGAATGGTAATGGGGGACACCAAACAAAAAAAAAAGGACGCAATCGAAGCATAAAACAATTGTCATTTGTCCATGTCCTCGGGCGATGGGATTTTTATAGCTCGTTTGGTACTCTCGCTCACTCTCGCTGGTGCAGATGCGTCATTGCACCGGAACAATGCATGCGGTGGAAGTTGGTGGGAGCGGTAGGCCGGAGAGGTATGGTAGGCGCCTGGTTAGCAGATGGCCATGAGCGAACCGAGAGCACCCAGGCAAATGAAGTCATAAAACGCTAACCACGGACCACGGTCATCATCGTAAACAGGTTGTAAACGCTAAAGCATAGAACCGTGCATTTCTTGAGGTATCTCACTCAACCGAACCATAAACCGAACAATCTTCTGGTCTGGTATTCACTCGATGGTTGGGTGGAGGAAAATTGGGGAAAACCCCCGAAACTCCGAATGCAGCATGAATGCGGAAACAGATAATTTGAGTTTTCTGTGTCTTGATGTCGAGGTTGCTTATTTTATTCTTTTTCCTGCATCTTGTACCCTGTGTGTGTGTGTCTGTAGCTGCTCTTCTTCTTCATCTTCTGCACTGAAGAGGTTCGGTAAGCATTCTTCATAAATTATGCATGCACGCAGTGTTTAAGTGTTCAAACAGACAGACGCAGACACACGCAGAGCGCAGTAGAATATTGCCCGAGACAACCTAGACTCTTTCTCCCGCTCACTGTTATATCTCTAAAGGGGGAAAGTACATACCTCTGTACGATTTGACGAAATCATTTTGAAGTCGAAGAATTTTGATCTAGAAATTCCTGTCCCAAAACAAAAACCATTCTTTGCTGGTTTCATCCAATTTTTTCCAAAGTCCCTTCCTGCAAACCTTATTTCCCTAGAGGCTGTCAGGGAGATGGTTAAGATAAATTATACCTACATAAACGTAATTTTTATTTTTATTGCTGTCATATTTTCATTTTCCTTCTCTTGTTCCCACATGATCCCATGCAAGATGTGAGCCCTGCCGTACGAGCCCACCACATCCCGGTACCAGATAATATATTCCACCGATGACATAAGGAGGCTCAACCAAAAAAAAAAAAGCTCATCATGTCTCCACATCTATTGACCTATTCACCTGGGACATAACGCCTCGCTGCGCCTGGTAGCTTGCGATAGGAGCAAAGATAAACACACAGGGTGCCATCACTTCGCCACTCCAAGGTGGCCATTTTTTGTGCTACTTGCTGGCCCCTTACTAATCCTAATCATCTGGAGCGATGACTCTAACCAACATTCGGTCGTATCTTACCGAACAGGTGAGTGAGTGCGATCGAACCATTTAAAACCCCGCTTATGCACATCCTGTTTGCGCTACAGACGCAAGTTCTTCTTCAACTTTCACGTCTTCATCGAGCGTTTTCCACGATAATGATCAACTCGATCGTAAGAAGGGTCATAAAAGAAAGCCATTAAGCATGTGTGTCTTTGCATAATTGATTCATAAAAATATGTGCCTCGTCACTTTGCTTGTACCACCGTGGGTGATGGAAAGCCCTCCACGATAGAGGTACATATGCAAGCGATGTATTGAACACGGGAAATGAAGTTATGAAGTTGTGAGTACCACGTTTATTATGTAGTTATTGCGGATGGTATTGCGCACGCCCCACCGGAACGGTAATGCATATGTTTTAATTTAAGTTGACAGCTTGATTGACATAATGAGTGAGAAGGAGAATCATAAAAAAATGATTGTAATTTTGTAAGTTTGTTTACAAAGTTGAATTGCAAAAGAAGAGTTCCAATTTCTGGACTCTGTGAAGCACCGAGGGCCAAGGAACAGTGTCACATATTTAAATTCTCTGGGAAAATATTTCATTCTTAGAATGAGTCCAGAACATCTTCCAACATCTCTAGTTCACCCTAAAAATCCCAAAGCCGCAAGAAGTCATCGATTGTGAAGCAAGTCCCAGAGAGACAGAGAGCGACACAGAACATTCCACAGGCTGAAACGATCATGTTGGAAATAGATTAACACCTCTCAATGATCGTTTAAGAAGTATGGGCTGCCGAGAAGACCGAGAAATCAAAACAGAGATCGAGGGTGAAGGCCGGCGACCAAACCAATTGTTCACCAATAACCGCTTTCCGATGTTGTTCCCGCGTTAAAGGTAATGGAGAGAAGAAAAAAACAACCGATCCCCCTTTTTAAAAGTCTACTGCTTAACTACATCTTAACAACTTTTCATTCCTTTATGCTCTCTCTCGCTCTGCAACGTTCGTTGGCGGCCGAAAGAACTGTGACCACATTCACCTGACCCGATACGGTGGTGCTGGTGCGAGAGACTGCGAGCGGGGAATGTGAAATGTAAACAGAACGTCAAAAAATTTATAGTTATCATGCATTTTATTAACAAGCCTGAAATTTATGATACTGTTTAGTTTACTTTCCCTTACCCTGGTGCTCCCATTCCGAGCCGCAAGTCCGATCCACCGTCCACCGTTCGCCGATGATATTCATTCATGTTCCGATTGTAAGCTGCCCGGATCAAACAAAACAAACATCGCTCGTCGCGAAGCATTGAGAAGCGAACGTGTGGACATTCCAGTGCCCGTGTCCGCGCTACTACGAACGGAGCACAGGCTCTCAGAAGTTGCTCGCTTTATGAAGGTATCGAAAGCACCGGTTAACGCAGTCCTCCCAAAAAAAAAAACCCCCGACCGATCTCTGGGCGAACACAATCGAATTCGAATCATTCCGTTCCACCCTGCTGCGCGTTATGTTCTGTCATGTTGATCAGCTTTGGGTTTCCTTTATTCGGGCTGAATCGTGGTGTGTGCACTCTTTCGCGCGCGCTCTTCCCATGCGATGCGTTAAGCTGGTACGGGGCCCATTCAAGGGAGCGCGCGAACGAAGAAAAGAAACAACAAACCGTGGCCCAATATGCTCGTTAGAGGTGAATGGAAGTGGAGCTTAACAACAATAAGGCAGGTAGAGAAAAGAAGGATTTTTGTTGATGTTGTTATTGTTGGTGATTATTGTGCGTGTGTGAGAGAGTCCGTGTGTTCCATTCAGCATCAATATGGAACGTTTGGTCAGCTTACGCTCAACAGTCCCCGGTAAACGTTCCAATGCTCACGGCTCACAGGGCAGTAGAGATTGCCCGGCGACATAAATTGATTGGGCATTATTCATAAATTTTTCGTCAGTACCTCGTGTGTGCGGCCAACCTGCGAACCGTTCCCTTTTTTTCCCGAGCAAAACCTCGACAAAGAGGAATCAGCGGGCACCGGTTGTGAAAAACGGAAATTTGAAAGGCATAAGCATAACATTTGATTAAATTAAGACATTATTTATGCTAATCGATGGTAATTTTTTTATTGATTCAATCATCATCATCATAGCCGTAGCCGTGGGGTAAGAGATATGATGACGATTTGGCCGGGTGCTTCCCGTGTTGTTGGAGATTATGAGATAAACATGAAGCTGCACACGTTTTGCCGTAGTTTAATCTTTTCTGTCTACGTTGTCACGCTTGTCGTCTTAGGGGAGCGATCGAGAGGATCTGTGGTGGTGGCCAAACTTGTTTCTTGCTTTTTGTTGTTGAGACAATATATTTTATGGCTTTTGAAAAGCCTCATAATAGTTCACCAGAAATTCGGCTCAATTCAGGCGCCCACCAATTACTTTATCTAACCACAAACCATAACTAGTAACGGCCTTATTATGACGACCTCATATGCACACAGCACCATTATGGTCATGTTCCTGGTGGTGGTGGTTATCTTTCGTGGTATGTCAGTGGTATGAAGCATAGCAAAAAACTTCATACATACGATGACACAGATGCTTACAAACCGGCGAACAATCCGAGAATAGCCAACCACCACAGAAGCTCCTTTTTCGATAGTGTGTCCAGTGGGTCGAACGATGTGTGTTGGGGTTGTGTCTGACATCCATACGAACATTTAAAGTTGGCCCCCGTTTTTGTACCTCGTCTACCAAGCACCTCAGTTTTATAACTTGTCTTTACCACCTTCAACATGGAGTGATAATTTTTTTTTTTGCAACTGAATTCACATCATTCCTTTATCTACAATGCTCTCCAATGCTGACTCTTGAACAAAAAAGACGTAAAAGAGAGGTAGCGAAGGATTAAAATCATAAAAACACCCGCATCATAGTCACAGATTGTACATAATGTTTCGATGGCTAGGGGAGCTAGGTTGCTTGTGGTCGGCCTCAACTTATTGTGCCCACTGTATTACGGAGAATGGAAACGCTCGTCCAAGTGGAAAAAATATTCCTTCGGCCTTGTTATTGCAAAACAATATGACAAGTCTAGCGGGAATGATGTTAACTTCTAGGACAAGGCTTTCGTTGAGTCGATGACTATTTTTGTAGTATTATATCCTCACAAGAATTTGCTAACCACGAATTCCGAAAATTTTATATAGATTTGATCAAGGTAAGAGAGCATATGGCAACCTGTTTTTTTTTTTAGTTTAAGTCGTTAAACCAATGCTTCTCCACGCAGTTCTTAGCTCAAATAGTTTGGAAGAGTCGTTATAAGTGACTTGGAGCATTGAAGCTAGTAAATCTTTTGTTTGGATTGAATCTTCTTCGAGCAATGATATCAATACTGAGTCTTAGGACGTTTTGGAAGGTCTCTTCCTCGATATCTGTCACTTTTTTCTAGTTAAGCGAAGAGAAGATCTTCGAAGAGATCCATGGAACAACCTATTAGATACTACTGGATTCTTACCGACTAAAACATCCTCGAGCCTTTCCCCATGCATTTCCAGATTACAAACGAGAGTACGACGTTGAACCTCTTGGCTTTTGGAGATACTTGGCTTCACGATCACTATTAGTCACGGAAAAACTATAAGACTCTTCCAGCTTTCAACAGTGAAATATGACTTCTCGCGATAATACACTCTTTGACCAAGATCATCGATATCTGCCACTTAAGTTTAGTGAAATCATCTTGTGACACCTAGTGAACAATGTATGCATACAATCATTAATTTTCCATGCTCTTTAGCTACCGCATTATTCGATTTCAATCATCTTCTAGCTATTGGGTATTTTAAATCACGACTTCAGCCAACACTATTTGTAGTCATAGTAAAATTACTAATATGACTCTTAATCTACTTCCCGATATTCCCCAACTTGGATAAATAAAAATCAAGTTCCAATTTCTGCTAGCCTTATCGATTCTATAAACGATCGTCGCTTAGTTTCGGACCTCGTAGATATTGCCATAAACCATAAATCTCTTTAAATAATGGAGTCTATGATGACCTAAGCCGAGTTTTTCGAGCCGACAATCGAGTAGATGGCTTTGTTTTGGTTTGTTTTAGCTATTAAAATAGTAAAATAGTTTCTAGATATCTAATAGTATGTAAACAATACGCGCTTTACGCAGTTATATAGTCTTATACTGTACATAGTTCCTCAAAATTTTAACCTTTTAGCCGGAAAAATAAGCGTATTTGTGACACGTTTCGCGAATTAGGTGTTAAAATGGTATTCGCTTGGGGATGAGTTCGCTTGTATGAGTTCAGTTGATGTGACTACTCGCCTGTTTTAACTTAAGTAATCATATACCCCAATTATTTGGCACGTTGAAAATAAGAAGGACACAAAAACTTACCGCTGGATTTGCATAGAACGGAGCCTGATCGGCACCGATGGCAGGGAAGTAGGCAGCCATCGTTTCCGGCGAGTACG
The DNA here is from genome assembly GCA_002091835.1 of Anopheles maculatus. Lineage (NCBI taxonomy): Eukaryota > Metazoa > Arthropoda > Insecta > Diptera > Culicidae > Anopheles > Anopheles maculatus. The sequence continues at coordinate 197,743 of KZ061692.1, read as the reverse complement.
GTGCACTGTACATCGAGAGCGGAACTCCACCGGGCCCGGCTATACCGGCACTCGCTAACCGTTGGTAGCTGATGAGATCATACTGACACGAGCACACCGTCTGCCCGGAGATGGGATCGGTGAAGATCGGTCGCCCCGTATCGCAGCAGCGTCCACCCGAACCACCGCCACCGCCCGCCGCACCGCCCGGCCCAGACGTCGGTGGACCGGAGGTGGCCGAGCAGGGTGATGCACTCCGGGCGCTGGGTGGTACTGTTGTGACGGCCATCGCGACTGGCGCTGTCGGTGGTGATGATGGCGCAGACGGAACTGTCGGAGTAGTGCTCTGTGGTAAACGAAGCAAAAAAAGAAACAAAAAGCTGGATGAGTGAGATTTGACGACATTACCACTCGATGCTGACTCGATGGTTGAAACATACAATTTTAACTACAAACGATCGTCACGATTCTCAACGCAAACGAGCGCTGCGAAACAAATTATTGCACGCTCGGAATTGCTGAGTCTGTTCCCGGGCACAGAAGAGAATTTGAAGCGCTTCTGCCAGGAACGTGATGATTGCAGGTGAGTCATTCTTGTGTTTTTTTTTATCGAGGGTGTGATAGTGAAGGAGAAAAAGGTGAGCCAAGAGCAAACTTGCAAACACCGAAAGCCCACTTACATGCAACGACAAGAACACGCACCTGAAGGAACGCAATAATAACATGATTAAGCCGCAAGCAGGTCGGTGCCGGTACTCGGGCCGTTATTGGCAACTGTCAACCGCATGTCAAATGTCAAAATCAATCGTGACGGACATAATCACGCCGTGCAGACACAAGCGTTCACGATCCGATTGTGTGTATTATCAGTACCGCCGCGTGTGAGTAGCCGTGGAATGGCCGAGGATTGAAGGATAAAAAAAACACACACCCTACCTGGTGAACCAGCAAGTAGTCCACAGTGGCGGACACTCTTGGCAACCGTTTCTAACGCCCGGGTAATGTGTGTGTGTGTGTGTGTGTGCCGTGGAACGAGATGCCGAAGCGCTGGACAAATACGAGCTCCCCATAAAGCTCCCTATCAATATTGACTCTATAAATCACGTACGCATATAAAGTGAACCAATTTAATGTAATTACAAATACCGCGTCCTCACGATCGATAACCAGGTCCAACCGAGCGTGTGCGTGTGTGTGTGTGTGTGTGGTGTGATTGGTTTGAGTATGTGCAAACACAGGCTAAATAACTTGTGCTGATGTGATCGCTTCGAACAAGCGACCCGGCAGCTTCTTATCAGGGAGACTTGAACACCGGAACGCGCACGCTACCATGGCCGGTAGGCCATGTGTACACGATGATGTCGGAGCAGGCGAACCTTTCCATTCCAACCCGGTTAAACTGAACAACGTTCTGTCTGTTGCGCAGTCATTGATAACAGTGTGCTCGAGCCTCGGGCCCACATGACAAAACCCTGGCGAACTCGTCGGGATGTTCGACAACATGCGACGGTCACTACAAAACCAAAGCCAAGCGCATGTTTGTCTAGCAGGGCTGCATCATCGCGGCGTTCGGTTGTAGTTTTGCGAAACTGTGTCCCAATCGCTGCATCGGGAACTGTCGCACCCGGGACTCGGGAGAGATTTGGTAGATATGTTCGTTTGTAAAGTATAACTTATCCACCAACTAGACGTGTGCGTGAGATCTTTGTCCATAGAGCGCTCAATGGACCGTAACTGTTTTGATTGTTTGACCATTAAATTGGCGCCTTCATACGCGTGCTTTGTTGATCGGCGCAAATATGATTGTTATTGTTAGCATTAAAAACATAATTAAAATTTTACTACTACCAATCCCTTGCGGCCTGCTTCCTTATTGACGTGCTAGTGCTAGTTCAACCAGAGCCCGAGGCTTCCCCGTTGTGGCAAAACGTTTTGTCGTCACGCTTAATGTGCGTGTGTGTCCCCGGATGATGGCCTCGTTGATTATGTTGCCGGTCTGGTTGTGGTGATGTTTTGTTTGGAAGAACAAAAAACATCGATGCATGTAATGCACTTCCAAACAACGTGCCACAAGCGCAACAGTTCCACAACAGCCACCCGATGTCCTCAAATTAGGCTCGTGATTGCTGACTGCACGAGAACACGGCGTGGTGTGAAGCATATCAGAGATGTAGCAACAGGGTGAAAGCACTCACAAATCTGATATGCGCTCAGGTAGTACGTGTGCAAATGCGCTTGGGTCGAGGACGAACATGGTTCGCGAGCGATATTTACACACTGTTCGATGTGTGCAGCTTATGCGCGTCCAGAATGGCGTTTTGCTGCCCTTCCGGCCTGGGGTAAGGAAATAAATATTTGCCTAACCATCGTTGCGCCACCAGAGCAAATGGCCTGCAAAATGGGAACGACGTGCGTGCTTATTTGAATGCGTGGTTTACAATATAAATAGAGTACGGCCCGGTTTCAAGGTTTATATTGAATAAAGTAATTTAACTCGTGATATAGCTACACCAACTCTGATTCTGTAAGAAGCGTTGGAATTTTTGTGTGTGGAGTAGCGTTTGTACATCAGCCACAACTATCTATTTGATCTCGGCGACAAACCAAGCCGTTAAACCCAAAGTTGACAAGCCTTGAAACACTTCACACTTGCGCCTGGTTGCGATTGTGTCTCATTGTCGAACAATTCAAACCGATTCTCCACGTTCCGGAAGCTCTTCAAGTGTACAAGCTCTGAACATCAAAAACTAAACTACCGCAATGGGCTAACCGTGCTCCGGAATCACTCTTCACGCAGCGTTTTCCTTATCGAGCCCGATCTATCATTCGGTGTACCATTTCCAATGTACAAGCTCGTTTTCACCTATTTGACACTTTCAACTAGCACCTTCACGAACCGATGCTCCACAATCAGAAGGTTACACCTATTTGGACGCCTGGTTCCTCGAGGTCTCTTGTCATCTATCGGGTGCGGAACCGAAAGGAAGTAGCTTGTTCTCGGTGTTCGTGGACGGTGTTTTCCGTTTGGCGTGTGAGCGTGTGGCGACTTGTGTTTCGGACAAAGTACGTCGTGTTTTGTCGTGTCGTTGTCCGATGTCAGCCCTTGTCCCGGGCAATGAGTTGACTGATTGATAAGCAGAAAATTGATTGCATTTGCCCGTGTTGCGTGAGCGTGTCCGGCCAGGCATTTTAAAGACGGTGCACGATAGGACACTGATCAAACATGGTGTCTTCTTCGCTGTGTATGTTTTAAACTTCGTTGTACACAACTGTTGGGGGGTAGATATCGGGGACACGGTACAACTGCTACACATTTTAAAGCCGAGTTTTAATTGAAATTAACAGCACCCGCATTGGAATAATAAATTGAACATAAAATCCAATTACAAACGACCATCGAAATTAATCCAATTCCCTCAAAATTGTACCCTTCAGTACCGCCGACCATCGAGCGAAAGCTTGAAAGCCACTGTTAAATACGATGACAGCTTAAAGCGCTGGAATTCGTTCGAACTTCAAGACGACTCAAGGAACAACCGAGAACGAGCGAGATGAATCCGTGGCGTCTAGTGTTTCACAAAAGGAAACACCGCCACATTTCGGTCCCGGGGTTGGAAAAATAGACTTCGGGTGTTTTATAGTGGACAGATCTCGCAGCGGCCTACTCGGTGTGTGTGTGTGTTTTATTAATATTTTATTTTGTCATTTGTCTACATCTCCTTCACAATGCTTGCCGTCGCGTGTGTACTACTCCTGCGCCCGCCGGGTTTTCGGTTACTCAACGCTTTGAGGTCAACCGGGCAAGGCCGAGACGGAACGGAATCGACAAATGGCCATTTTCAATAAAATTCTTGTTTCTCAGCGCTTGTTTATTCAAACGAATGCTCCTCGGGTCTCTCTCGCGCTCTCTCTCTCTGTCCCCTGACACTAAGGTGACGGCATGGACAAGTGATCGGTAACATCGCGGCTTGTTCGGTGGAGAAGCAAGACTAGAATGGAGGGAGGCAAACAACAACCCGTGGAGATCAAAAACCTTTTCGCCGGCGACTCGGTGGCCGGTGGAGTTGTTGGGATGAAAATTGACACTAAAATAACGACAACGATGACGACAGGCGATGGTCGGGCGTGATGATGATGCTGCTGGGCTGCCCGGTTTGGCCACACCAGATCGGTGGCTGGACATCCTAAGCAATCTTGAAATCTTGATACGTCTTGGAATATGGGCGAGAGTGGAGTGGGCTGATGACGGGCGGCAGGTAAAACACGCTGACAGAAACCCGACGATCGTGTAGAACGTATCAAAAGCGACCTGAGCGCGTCGGCGAACGAGTTCCAGCAGACGACGGTGTCGACACGTTCTCAAGAGGATCTCGCAGGCAAAAGCATACCAGAAGAAAGATCGTTTAAGGTGAAAATAAGACAGATAGTTACCGCAATCTTTAACAAACGTATGTAGTAAATAACACTCACGACTTAAATAGAAGTTTTTGAAGATTTCGCTAAATGTGACGTTACAGGAAGGTTGTTTAGAATATAAAATAAGATATTATAACTCTACATTCGTTGCATATTCTACCACGAATTCTTAAAATCTTGTTCCAATTTGTTACATCGATCATACAATTCCCGTCAAAGCAGGCTAGACTGTAGCAAGTCTGCCACAACAAGCGTAGCATAAAATTTGTTTGTTTCAGCGCTTTACCTTGCTGCGCATGAGGACACGCCAAAGTGCTTTTAAATAGTTCTATTGATTAAACAAGGCGCCATCACGACCTGGCAGGACCTACGGGCTGCCTATGCTATTCACCAGATGGCGCCACTTATTACCATTTTACTGCCCTCTCTATACCATTCGAAGCATTTAGAATTGTCGGTTTGTCGGGGACACACACAGTGAGGGAAGCGGCAGAAGAAGAATCAAACACTCGTATGTTGAGCGCGTAAGTTTCGAGGACGTTAGGTTGGCGCGCACCATTCTCCATAATCGAATATGTGTGATTTTTACGACCGATTCCGAATGCAGGAACGTTCCCGAGCCGTGTGTGCGTCAACTTGACGGCGGTTGTTATCGATTCTATAAACGATCGTCGCTTAGTTTCGGACCTCGTAGACATTGACATTAACCATAAATCTCTTTGAATAATGGAGTCTATGATGACCTAAGCCGAGTTTTTCGAGCCGACAATCGGGTAGATGTCTTTGTTTTGGTTTGTTTCAGCTATTAAAATAGTAAAATAGTGTCTAGATATCTAATAGTATCTAGACAATAAGCGCTTTACTCTGTTATATAGTCTTATACTGTACATAGTCCCTCAAAATGTGTTGGGCCATTTAGCCGGAAAAATAAGCATATTTGTGACACGTTTAGCGAATTAGGTATCAAAATGGTATATCAAACGCTTGGGGATGAGTTTGCTTGTATGAATTCATTTGATGTGACTACTCGACTGTTTCAACTTAAGTAATCATAGACCCCAATTATTTGGCACGTTGAAAATAAGAAGGACACAAAAACTTACCGCTGGATTTGCATAGAACGGAGCCTGATCGGCACCGATGGCAGGGAAGTAGGCAGCCATCGTTTCCGGCGAGTACGGTGCACTGTACATCGAGAGCGGAACTCCACCGGGCCCGGCTATACCGGCACTCGCTAACCGTTGGTAGCTGATGAGATCATACTGACACGAGCACACCGTCTGCCCGGAGATGGGATCGGTGAAGATCGGTCGCCCCGTATCGCAGCAGCGTCCACCCGAACCACCGCCACCGCCCGCCGCACCGCCCGGCCCAGACGTCGGTGGACCGGAGGTGGCCGAGCAGGGTGATGCACTCCGGGCGCTGGGTGGTACTGTTGTGACGGCCATCGCGACTGGTGCTGTCGGTGGTGATGATGGCGCAGACGGAACTGTCGGTGTTGTGCTCTGTGGTAAACGAGGCAAAGAAAGAAACAAAAAAGCTGGATGAGTGAGATTTGACGACATTACCACTCGATGCTGACTCGATGGTTGAAACATACAATTTTAACTACAAACGATCGTCACGATTCTCAACGCAAACGAGCGCTGCGAAACAAATTATTGCACGCCTGAAATTGCTGTAGCTTTTGCCCGAGCACAGAAGAGAATTTGAAGCGCTTCTGCCAGGAACGTGATGATTGCAGGTGAGTCATTCTTGTGTTTTTTTTTTTTTCGAGGGTGTGATAGTGAAGGAGAAAAAGGTGAGCCAAGAGCAAACTTGCAAACACCGAAAGCCCACTTACATGCAACGACAAGAACACGCACCTGAAGGAACGCAATAATAACATGATTAAGCCGCAAGCAGGTCGGTGCCGGTACTCGGGCCGTTATTGGCAACTGTCAACCGCATGTCAAATGTCAAAATCAATCGTGACGGACATAATCACGCCGTGCAGACACAAGCGTTCACGATCCGATTGTGCGTATTATCAGTACCGCCGCGTGTGAGTAGCCGTGGAATGGCCGAGGATTGAAGGATAAAAAAAAAACACCCTACCTGGTGAACCAGCAAGTAGTCCACAGTGGCGGACACTCTTGGCAACCGTTTCTAACGCCCGGGTAATGTGTGTGTGTGTGCCGTGGAACGAGATGCCGAAGCGCTGGACAAATACGAGCTCCCCATAAAGCTCCCTATCAATATTGACTCTATAAATCACGTACGCATATAAAGTGAACCAATTTAATGTAATTACAAATACCGCGTCCTCACGATCGATAACCAGGTCCAACCGAGCGTGTGCGTGTGTGTGTGTGTGTGTGGTGTGATTGGTTTGAGTATGTGCAAACACAGGCTAAATAACTTGTGCTGATGTGATCGCTTCGAACAAGCGACCCGGCAGCTTCTTATCAGGGAGACTTGAACACCGGAACGCGCACGCTACCATGGCCGGTAGGCCATGTGTACACGGTGATGTCGGAGCAGGCGAACCTTTCCATTCCAACCCGGTTAAACTGAACAACGTTCTGTCTGTTGCGCAGTCATTGATAACAGTGTGCTCGAGCCTCGGGCCCACATGACAAAACCCTGGCGAACTCGTCGGGATGTTCGACAACATGCGACGGTCACTACAAAACCAAAGCCAAGCGCATGTTTGTCTAGCAGGGCTGCATCATCGCGGCGTTCGGTTGTAGTTTTGCGAAACTGTGTCCCAATCGCTGCATCGGGAACTGTCGCACCCGGGACTCGGGAGAGATTTGGTAGATATGTTCGTTTGTAAAGTATAATTTATCCACCAACTAGACGTGTGCGTGAGATCTTTGTCCATAGAGCGCTCAATGGACCGTAACTGTTTTGATTGTTTGACCATTAAATTGGCGCCTTCATACGCGTGCTTTGTTGATCGGCGCAAATATGATTGTTATTGTTAGCATTAAAAACATAATTAAAATTTTACTACTACCAATCCCTTGCGGCCTGCTTCCTTATTGACGTGCTAGTGCTAGTTCAACCAGAGCCCGAGGCTTCCCCGTTGTGGCAAAACGTTTTGTCGTCACGCTTAATGTGCGTGTGTGTCCCCGGATGATGGCCTCGTTGATTATGTTGCCGGTCTGGTTGTGGTGATGTTTTGTTTGGAAGAACAAAAAACATCGATGCATGTAATGCACTTCCAAACAACGTGCCACAAGCGCAACAGTTCCACAACAGCCACCCGATGTCCTCAAATTAGGCTCGTGATTGCTGACTGCACGAGAACACGGCGTGGTGTGAAGCATATCAGAGATGTAGCAACAGGGTGAAAGCACTCACAAATCTGATATGCGCTCAGGTAGTACGTGTGCAAATGCGCTTGGGTCGAGGACGAACATGGTTCGCGAGCGATATTTACACACTGTTCGATGTGTGCAGCTTATGCGCGTCCAGAATGGCGTTTTGCTGCCCTTCCGGCCTGGGGTAAGGAAATAAATATTTGCCTAACCATCGTTGCGCCACCAGAGCAAATGGCCTGCAAAATGGGAACGACGTGCGTGCTTATTTGAATGCGTGGTTTACAATATAAATAGAGTACGGCCCGGTTTCAAGGTTTATATTGAATAAAGTAATTTAACTCGTGATATAGCTACACCAACTCTGATTCTGTAAGAAGCGTTGGAATTTTTGTGTGTGGAGTAGCGTTTGTACATCAGCCACAACTATCTATTTGATCTCGGCGACAAACCAAGCCGTTAAACCCAAAGTTGACAAGCCTTGAAACACTTCACACTTGCGCCTGGTTGCGATTGTGTCTCATTGTCGAACAATTCAAACCGATTCTCCACGTTCCGGAAGCTCTTCAAGTGTACAAGCTCTGAACATCAAAAACTAAACTACCGCAATGGGCTAACCGTGCTCCGGAATCACTCTTCACGCAGCGTTTTCCTTATCGAGCCCGATCTATCATTCGGTGTACCATTTCCAATGTACAAGCTCGTTTTCACCTATTTGACACTTTCAACTAGCACCTTCACGAACCGATGCTCCACAATCAAAGGTTACACCTATTTGGACGCCTGGTTCCTCGAGGTCTCTTGTCATCTATCGGGTGCGGAACCGAAAGGAAGTAGCTTGTTCTCGGTGTTCGTGGACGGTGTTTTCCGTTTGGCGTGTGAGCGTGTGGCGACTTGTGTTTCGGACAAAGTACGTCGTGTTTTGTCGTGTCGTTGTCCGATGTCAGCCCTTGTCCCGGGCAATGAGTTGACTGATTGATAAGCAGAAAATTGATTGCATTTGCCCGTGTTGCGTGAGCGTGTCCGGCCAGGCATTTTGAAGACGGTGCACGATAGGACACTGATCAAACATGGTGTCTTCTTCGCTGTGTATGTTTTAAACTTCGTTGTACACAACTGTTGGGGGGTAGATATCGGGGACACGGTACAACTGCTACACATTTTAAAGCCGAGTTTTAATTGAAATTAACAGCACCCGCATTGGAATAATAAATTGAACATAAAATCCAATTACAAACGACCATCGAAATTAATCCAATTCCCTCAAAATTGTACCCTTCAGTACCGCCGACCATCGAGCGAAAGCTTGAAAGCCACTGTTAAATACGATGACAGCTTAAAGCGCTGGAATTCGTTCGAACTTCAAGACGACTCAAGGAACAACCGAGAACGAGCGAGATGAATCCGTGGCGTCTAGTGTTTCACAAAAGGAAACACCGCCACATTTCGGTCCCGGGGTTGGAAAAATAGACTTCGGGTGTTTTATAGTGGACAGATCTCGCAGCGACCTACTCGGTGTGTGTGTGTTTTATTAATATTTTATTTTGTCATTTGTCTACATCTCCTTCACAATGCTTGCCGTCGCGTGTGTACTACTCCTGCGCCCGCCGGGTTTTCGGTTACTCAACGCTTCGAGGTCAACCGGGCAAGGCCGAGACGGAACGGAATCGACAAATGGCCATTTTCAATAAAATTCTTGTTTCTCAGCGCTTGTTTATTCAAACGAATGCTCCTCGGGTCTCTCTCGCGCTCTCTCTCTCTCTCTCTGTCCCATTACACTAAGGTGACGGCATGGACAAGTGATCGGTAACATCGCGGCTTGTTCGGTGGAGTAGCAAGAGCAAGACTGGAATGGAGGGAGGCAAACAACAACCCGTGGAGATCAAAAACCTTTTCGCCGGCGACCCGGTGGCCGGTGGAGTTGTTGGGATGAAAATTGACACTAAAATAACGACAACGATGACGACAGGCGATGGTCGGGCGTGATGATGATGCTGCTGGGCTGCCCGGTTTGGCCACACCAGATCGGTGGCTGGACATCCTAAGCAATCTTGAAATCTTGATACGTCCTGGAATACGGGCGAGAGTGGAGTGGGCTGATGACGGGTGGCAGGTAAAACACGCTGACAGAAACCCGACGATCGTGTAGAACGTATCAAAAGCGACCTGAGCGCGTCGGCGAACGAGTTCCAGCAGACGACGGTGTCGACACGTTCTCAAGAGGATCTCGCAGGCAAAAGCATACCAGAAGAAAGATCGTTTAAGGTGAAAATAAGACAGATAGTTACCGCAATCTTTACCAAACGTATGTAGTAAATAACACTCACGATTTAAATAGAAGTTTTTGAAGATTTCGCCAAATGTGACGTTACAGGAAAGATTTTTAGAATAGAAACTAAGATATTATAACTCTACATTCGTTGCATATTCTACCAAGAATTCTTAAAATCTTGTTCCAATTTGTTACATCGATCATACAATTCCCGTCAAATCAGGCTAGACTGTAGCAGGTCTGCCAAGACACAACAAGCGTAGCATAAAATTTGTTTGTTTCAGCGCTTTACCTTGCTGCGCATGAGGACACGCCAAAGTGCTTTTAAATAGTTCTATTGATTAAACAAGGCGCCATCACGACCTGGCAGGACCTACGGGCTGCCTATGCTATTCACCAGATGGCGCCACTTATTACCATTTTACTGCCCTCCCTATACCATTCGAAGCATTTAGAATTGTCGGTTTGCCGGGGACACACACCGTGAGGGAAGCGGCAGAAGAAGAATCAAACACTCGTATGTTGAGCGCGTAAGTTTCGAGGACGTTAGGTTGGCGCGCACCATTCTCCATAATCGAATATGTGTGATTTTTACGACCGATTCCGAATGCAGGAACGTTCCCGAGCCGTGTGTGCGTCAACTTGACGGCGGTTGATGGTACTGGTCGGTGATGGCGATGATGATGAACCGTTTCGGGACGTGGGGACCCACAACCATCTGGGTAAATATTTTTATTTGCACAACATTTTCAGCCAGATTTTCAACCGTATCGGCTTTCGCGGGTGAAACCCTCGATTCGCCGACCGGCTTGTGTGGTGAGGTTTATGGAATTGAAACGCCATAAAGCGGGTGTGTGTGTGTGTGTGTGTGAATGTATGTTTGGTGTTCATGTTAAACTCCACACTTGTAAACCAATGCGACAAGCAAACGATCGTTTAGAAGCTCGACGCTCTACGTACTGTCTCACAGAGCACGAGTAAACGCACCCAAGATGTCGTAAAAGGACTAGGTTCCCTAAGGGGCGGTTGAGTTTGTTTTTTTACCTTTGGAGACACATTTTCACGCCTCGGCCTAATGCCACCGTTGCACGCCAACGCCTTTCGTAATGCCACCGTGTACTACACGAAGTTTGTCGATCGGATCCAAAGCATGAAATAACGTTTTATTGGACCTGCCTGAAGTCTTCAGGTTGTTACTGCTATTTCGAGGTTTTTGCGTCGCTAACGAAACGCCCAACCGTATAGTTTTATTTGTTTTGCTTATTATGGTAGGTGTTTGGAATGAATCATTCAGGTGCTTCACTGCTGGTCGGGCCAGTCAATCGACGAAAATTCGCCGATAATTAGAAGGAAAAAATGTATCAATTTTTGAAAAAACAAGGAACACTGAACACGGATGCACCCTCGATTTCTCGATCCGTGTCCTTGTGTGTGTGTTTGTATATTGTGTGTCAGCTTTAATGGCGCTGCGCCATTTAGGTGGCTTCTTTCCGCAAAAACTGTAGCCGAACGATGGTCTCGACCGTAGTCTGCCTAGGCGACCCCGGCCCCCACCAAGTACATCGAAACATCGAAGCTTAGAGCGAAGAATGGGCCTTAAAAACGGCAATCGGCTTTTTAAGCCTTTCGGAAACCGTTGTGCGCTTCATGGCGTACACCGTGTCTGTCCGACCTGCCCAAGGTTTTAAAAACCGACGCACGACTTTTTCCCAACCGTTTCCGGACGTTCGCACTACGGTGTCAGTCCCCGGGGGGTTTTAATGTGTCACCCGTGCCCATGCGTGTTCGTCGCTCATGTGTGTTTTGAAAATTTTGTCGGAACCGTGAAATAATATTTTAATCGGATTACGCTTTACATTTTATGTTTACTACTAGTTTTTGCTTTTCACCCGGCGCTTCCCTGGTTTCTCGCTGCCTCGGAGGAGCACAATGGCAAACCGGACCCCGCGTTCGCTGCTTGCTCACACCAAATCTTTCGCCCCTTTTGTTCGGCGATTTGCGTTTGTCTCAGCGTGTGACTGTGCGACTTTTGTAATCGGTAGAACGCATCATTTAGGAGCAAAGAAAAAAAAGGCTGGAGACAGAAGTAGATGTACTTCGCCACCAGCTTCCATGATGGGACATAGAGAGAGAGTGAGAAATCGTGCCTAATTGCACATATTTCAGCTGCTTAGCCAGATCTCTCGTCAGGGCAGGATGTGAGCTTACTGGAAGGGAGAGCAACATAATAGTTGGTCGGTTGGAATGGTGTTGAGCAGTTCCGCGTTCAGGTGAGGTGAGAAAAACTCGACTCCAACAGTAAACAGCAAACAAAAACGATCGTTTAAGACCACGCCCAGCCAATGGTGCAACACAATTATGCTGCGAGTTCGAGACATTGAACAAGCGCAAAAGCGCCTAATGCGCGAGAACGAATGTATTCATTTAAGGGGCCCAAACAACCAGCACAAACAGTGGAAGCAAGGGTCATAAAGATGGGAGATGTTTGTGCGCGTCTGCTATGCTGTGCAGCACCATTGAAAACTGTATCTAACAGCCACCACAGTTAACACTCCGTACGGTAGTGATCTTCGCGCATCCGACCATGATGATCGTGAGCTGGTATTTTTTTCAGGGGTTTCCGTGTAGGGCGTCTGCTATGCTGTGCAGCACCATTGAAAACTGTATCTAACAGCCACCACAGTTAACACTCCGTACGGTAGTGATCTTCGCGCATCCGACCATGATGATCGTGAGCTGGTATTTTTTTCAGGGGTTTCCGTGTAGGGACGAAACTAGACGTTCACGCTTGGTCGCAGTCTCTAGCCACCTGAGAAGGGGTGTTTCATCGAAGCAAACAGACACACACACACGGGAGGGAACACCATGCTTAGCAAATAATCGTTTCGCTTTATGTGTGGATTTATCTCTTTCTTCCGCCCTGTGGCAGCATAAAATGGTTTTCTTCCCCGTTTCGGTTGTTAGCATTAAAGCATGACGTATATATGTACCAGACATACATAAAGCCAGCGCCAGCCGTTTGCGATCACGACACAGAGAGAGAGTGAGAGCGAGATCAACAACAAACGGTACGAACGAACTAGCCCAAAAGGGCAGTCATTAATTGTAATGATCGATTTATTTCCCTCTCTTCGAGTTCGTTTACATTAGTGCGGGAGATGAACGAAAAACAAAAAAAAGGGAGCAAAACGCTCGCTCACAACGAGCGGCCATTTATTAATTTGCCCTGCTCGTGTGGGACCACCAGTTTTGGAAAACACCCAGTCATGCATAGCTGATGTATGAAGCTCGCTCGCTGTGCAGTGAAGCTGAAGTAATTTGACAACCCCCGGCTAACAGCGCAGAAGGGTGGGACCGATCGCAAGATGGCCGATTGAGCGCGGTCGATGATGGTATTAAATATCCAGGCAGCGAGTTCCCAAGCAAGCGCAGCGATTAAGTGATCGAGTTCTGCCGAGGTTTGCCATGCGAGGTTAGCGCGATCTTGTTTAGCTGAGCGGCGGCACTTTAATGACTCAATCGCAATTGCAAATTCAATCATGCAGTTAATGCGTGTTTGTAGCGAGGTTTTTTATTACTTTGTCAATGACTTCATATCGCTGAAGTGTTGTTCTGTAGTGTAGCTACACACTGTAGCAATCGTACAGGATGCTTCAGCTTCGCACAGCAAACGGTCAGTTCTTGTCAGCTGCCAGCTGTCCCACAAGCGGAGACCTCTCTTGAGTGAGGGCAATGAAAACACTTCTCAAAACTGTCAAACGCTTCTCATATCCTCGGTGCCATATGCTCGTCGGCCGTCGGCAAAAATTTGTTGCAACTCAACTTCCTTTTTCCCTAATTGAAATGTTTGTGCAAGCGTCACACTCAATGCGACTCTCTCTCGCTCTTTTCACGCGAAGCTTTTGTGTTTTTGGCCTTTGATGCAGATTTCGGTTGCAACAAATATCAAATCCTACGGATTTACCTTAAAGTCGACCGGGCTTGAACCGTTCCTGATCCGTTTGCTAATCCTCGGAGAACTGCCTGTTGTTGTAGTAGCTGTCGATGCCATTATTTAGCCACCGGCAAGGTGACAAACGTGTGCAAAGTCAAAGCCTTAACAAATTGACCGTAACACACACACACACACACACTCAGCTGTACCTTTCAAGGACCTGGGCGAACCCTCGAACAAGCCATTCCGGGTGAGTGAAAGCACATCACAAGAGCCAAAACGAAACATCCTCCGTCAACCGTTACCGTAGCCCGACCGACCAATTTCTGCCACGCCAAACAAACCAATTATCACACCGAAACACGCTGAACCGACAGCTTATTGAGCGCTAAATTAATTTTTAGATATACCTTTCAAAATCAACCCGGTGTTGCTGGTGCTGTTGGCAAACGGGCCGGAACATGGGTGGGTGAAAAACTACACCACCAAAACAGGCACGAAACATCGTATCGGGGAAGTCATGGTCATGTATACGGATCGGATTGAAGCGAACGAACGGTGTTGGAAAATTTCCACCAATCGAGCGTGTGGGGGCACGTGAACAGTGGATATGTAGAAAAGTTTAAAAACAAAACAAACAACAAAAAATCGAGTAAAAACTACACCACCAAAACAGGCACGAAACATCGTATCGGGGAAGTCATGGTCATGTATACGGATCGGATTGAAGCGAACGAACGGTGTTGGAAAATTTCCACCAATCGAGCGTGTGGGGGCACGTGAACAGTGGATATGTAGAAAAGTTTAAAAACAAAACAAACAACAAAAAATCGAGTCGAGAAAACCTTCGTACCAAGCTGCCAACAAAAATACAAAACTGCCACACTCGTGGAACAGTGAAAGTGAGAACCGAACAACGATTCGTACAAGATTCGAACAAACAACGAGAAACGTTGTTCGACAACGGTGTTTCGTTTGTTTCGTTTGTTTGTTTGTTTTTTTGTTTTCTCATTTGTTTGACGGTTTTAGCATTGCTTTCATTTCGGTGAAACGCGAGCTTTTACCAAGTTTTTTTTTGTGTGTGTGTTTTTTTTTTTTTGCATTTGCTTCATAAAGTCAAAGCGTGTTAGAGTTGGCAGATTTAAAATGGATTTTCCAGTGCGGTGCAACCGGACACGAAGCACAAAGCACATTTCGCTTGGGCCAAATGTTTAAAGCGGGTTAGCAGCGGGAAAAAAGCAAAACAGTTATCAAGCGAAACATGAATCTATCACGCTTCAAACAAACGAGCATTAAAAAAGGAAAACAAGACCGAGCATTCAATACAGCGATTGGGAATGAAAATTGGACAAACAAATTATTGAATCGGGCGGTTCGAATGTGAGCGTAAGGTATTGACTATTGGGTATGAAGGTAGCGTAGGCAGGCATTAAATAAAATGGGCTAATTTTCTCGATTTTTGAATGAAAAACTTGTTGTGCAGGTAATTCGTGGAGTCTTTTGGTTTTAGTTTTTCGGTACAGTTGATATAGTACAGCGTTTTTAGCTGATTTTGAGTAGTTGATGAGACTTAAAATGCCTGGTGGCTTTATATGCTTTTTGACTATTCAGATACGGCTAAACAAATTCATAACAAGCTAGAAATAGCCGTCCGGGACCTCTCGAGAATATATAGCCAGATAGAATCGTCAGATAAAACTTTGATCCAGAAATTAGGTCAAGAGTTCTTATCAATGCAGCAGATCCTTGAGATGATTGTTCCCGGCGATTGACGACACTTTCAGAATATATATTTTTGATTGTGAGCGAGTCATCGATGGAAAAGACTCCCGACTGACCTCAACAGCGATCAAATAGAATACTTCAGGCAAATTTCTATCGGTAGACATTTACCAACCATTATGTAGTTAAGACGGAATTGCATTAAGACTGATCATGAAGGCCTAAAAAAAGCTCAAAAGGACAAGATTTATGTTACAGATAACTCTGGATGCGTTCCTCGCTAACTTCCGAAGTATTATCAAGGAAAACTCGTTATTCATTTTCTAAAAAAATATTTCTTGGACTTAGGAATCCTTATTTTGTAGTCGATTCATCTAATGCATACTTTATTGTTGATGTTTAAAAAGAGAATAACAATGCATTACGACTTGCCACACAGCCAACGTGTAGCAAAAGTTCGATGTTTGCCATTAATCGAACGTGCATGGTGAAGTACTGCATTTTTGTGTGCAATGTGCAATTCTGATGTTAATGCTGACTGACAGCTTATTAAGGCACACTGCACACCACTCGCTGCACCATTCCTCCTTCCAGCTCGGCCGTCCAGGGAACAACAAAATCAGTGCAAAGAATAGTTCGCACTCGGTTCGTTCACACTTGCATGCACGGATGCACGGGGACTCGTACGCTACATGACAGCTGACTGACTGAGTCGGCACGGTGTGCGTGTGTGTGTGTGTCTGATGAAGGATGCACCGTACAGTAAATGGGGACAAACAAGGGCAAAAAAAGGGTTCGTAACCTCATGCTGATTCCCGAAGCCTCGTAGCGGTGGACAATGTTATTACAAACCGACTGACAGGCTTTTTCCAGGCTTCCATACAGCCCTATTCCCTGTGCATCCCACCTCTGGTCCTACCACTCTGTGTACTCCAATGACCAGTTCCGGGCCCATGCTTCCCTTGCGCCGGAGCAAGCAAATGACATGGATGGTACATGTGTTATGTATGAGTTTTTATTGAATTATAATGTTATTTCGCGTAATGAGATTTCAGTTCGGGCTTTTTTGTTGTTGCACTGTTTTGCACTCGCTTTTCTATGGTTGATTTTACACGCTCGAGCACGTGTAGGGGGTGGTAGGATCTGCGTGTGTGTGTGTGGCAGCAGGTAATGTACGGCACGCGGATGCTCATCAAGTGTCACAGAGTACGCGGTGCAACTGCCAATAATTCGACATAGCCACCGAGTGCACGGTGTTGTACGCCCGGTACAAGCTCTGTACTCGGTAGTGGACCCATTTGTACAACACAGGGATTTGCCTGTTTTGTTCTTGCGTCCGGAGGAAACCGTTTCCAATATCCAGCAAAAGTATTGAAGCAACTCGATTTAGCATAATACACTCATCAAACGTCGCTATCAGTTCAGACTTGCGTGGAAGCTTCGCCAAACTACGAAATGTGTTTTTTGAGGTTATGTTTCCATAACTACACCCGGTTCCAGAAGCAAAACACGAGCAAAACAACGGCAGCACCATCTTGGGCGTACGCAGCCCCAACTAAAACAACAGGAAAAAAAACTGTATAGATTTAATGTTATTTTCATGTTTTCGATGCTTATCAGATCTGTGCGTTGCAAATGGCGGAACTGATGGGAGAACTGCCACAAACAGCAGCGTCATGTTCGGTGCTCTTTCGCTTGTACGACTGGTTAGAAAGGTCTGTAATGGTCTTTTGTCACCTCTATTCCTGGCCGCTGCTTTGTTTCCGTTCCGTGATCCGTGTTTGCGTGCGCGTGTTTTGGTGCACCCCTTTACACTATTCAGGCGCGTTCAAGGGTTTTTGGCTCACCGGTTGTTCCGCTATCCGTGGAACATCACATCAGCGCCATAATTACCTTTTCGCGCAAAGGTGCTCCGGGTGCTCTGTGTGTGTGTGTTTCTGTTTTTCGGTGGGATTATTAGCGTGCGCGGTGGAAAACTTTTTCCCCAAGTCAGTCAGAGCTGCCGAGTTCGCGGTTGCCACACCCTTAACAAACGGGACAGCGGTGAGCACACTTTGAATAAAATTAATTATCTTGACGGTAGTGTTTGACGTTTTTATTTTCACCAAACCCGAGGCACTCTTGGACCGAGGCTTTTTGTTTCCACAAACTTTTAAAACAAGGTCCATATTTGTTCTATCGCACACAAGCAAATGTAGCGTTCCGGGTTAGTGGTCCCCTATACTTCCAAATGCCCAAAGCCCTAGACCATTCGTTGGAAAACACTAGAAACGATGGCCATTTTCCAAGTTCCCTCTCCCTTTTTGCCCGGTTACTCCGGTTTGCTTTTCCCCCTACCGAACCCTACAATTGTTTGGAGAGGATGCTTAGGGACCCTTAGGGATAGTGAGAACAACAGCCAAAATAAAAGGTGTGTTCTGCTTGTTGGCCATGTTGTTGTTAGTACTAACGGTGTGATTCGCTTTTTTTATGTTATTTTCGTTCGTTTTCGTTAATAAATCGTTAAATACACTCTTTACAGCCGTTTATCCAGGGAGCGAGCGCGCGCACACATTCCAAAACCTCGGCACCGT
>KZ061692.1:118712-172184 GCA_002091835.1 Anopheles maculatus | reverse complement strand
TGTGTGTGTGTGTGGCAGCAGGTAATGTACGGCACGCGGATGCTCATCAAGTGTCACAGAGTACGCGGAGCAACTGCCAATAATTCGACATAGCCACCGAGTGCACGGTGTTGTACGCCCGGTACAAGCTCTGTACTCGGTAGTGGACCCATTTGTACAACACAGGGATTTGCCTGTTTTGCTCTTGCGTCCGGAGGAAACCGTTTCCAATATCCAGCAAAAGCATTGAAGCAACTCGATTTTGCATAATACACTCATCAAACGTCGCTATCAGTTCAGACTTGCGTGGCAGCTTCGCCAAACTACGAAATGTGTTTTTTGAGGTTATGTTTCCATAACTACACCCGGTTCCAGAAGCAAAACACGAGCAAAACAACGGCAGCACCATCTTGGGCGTACGCAGCCCCAACTAAAACAACAGGAAAAAAAACTGTATAGATTTAATGTTATTTTCATGTTTTCGATGCTTATCAGATCTGTGCGTTGCAAATGGCGGAACTGATGGGAGAACTGCCACAAACAGCAGCGTCATGTTCGGTGCTCTTTCGCTTGTACGACTGGTTAGAAAGGTCTGTAATGGTGTTTTGTCACCTTTATTCCTGGCCGCTGCTTTGTTTCCGTTCCGTGATCCGTGTTTGCGTGCGTGTGTTTTGGTGCACCCCTACACACTATTCAGGCGCGTTCTGCTATCCGTGGAACATCACATCAGCGCCATAATTACCTTTTCGCGCAAAGGTGCTCCGGGTGCTCTGTGTGTGTGTGTTTCTGTTTTTCGGTGGGATTATTAGCGTGCGCGGTGGAAAACTTTTTCCCCAAGTCAGTCAGAGCTGCCGAGTTCGCGGTTGCCACACCCTTAACAAACGGGACAGCGGTGAGCACACTTTGAATAAAATTAATTATCTTGACGGTAGTGTTTGACGTTTTTATTTTCACCAAACCCGAGGCACTCTTGGACCGAGGCTTTTTGTTTCCACAAACTTTTAAAACAAGGTCCATATTTGTTCTATCGCACACAAGCAAATGTAGCGTTCCGGGTTAGTGGTCCCCTATACTTCCAAATGCCCAAAGCCCTAGACCATTCGTTGGAAAACACTAGAAACGATGGCCATTTTCCAAGTTCCCTCTCCCTTTTTGCCCGGTTACTCCGGTTTGCTTTTCCCCCTACCGAACCCTACAATTGTTTGGAGAGGATGCTTAGGGACCCTTAGGGATAGTGAGAACAACAGCCAAAATAAAAGGTGTGTTCTGCTTGTTGGCCATGTTGTTGTTTGTACTAACGGTGTGATTCGCTTTTTTATGTTATTTTCGTTCGTTTTCGTTAATAAATCGTTAAATACACTCTTTACAGCCGTTTATCCAGGGAGCGAGCGCGCGCACACATTCCAAAACCTCGGCACCGTAGACCTGCGACCTGCGGCAAACAAGCTTTCCACCGTGCGTATTATATTGTGGCCATTTTACGACCTCCTATCTCACCAGGCTGGCAACGGCAACAAAACGAAAATCGGTTCGGCCATCTTGCACACCGAGTTTTTCGAGGGATTTTCCCGCATATTCCGCTTCCAATTTCTTTTCCCCTGTTTTCGTGTGCCGTTTTCTAGCGCACTCACGCGGCAAATAGATTCCACACCCGATACTACACACACCGAAAACTGTGCATTTATTGCATCGGATCGGTCTGCATCAATAGTCCTCGCAATCGTTAGGCACCGTGGTCCGTGGTGTTAAGCGATGTGCGACGGGGTGCGTAATTTGGCAGCTGTCGATTTTTCTATTACGGTCTATTTTTAGACTCTAGCTGCTGCAATTATACTATTGAGCAAAGGATAAATGCTGGCTGGAGCATATTAAAAAAAATGAAACCAATGTTTTAAAAGTTAACAAACAATGACAGAGCGGCTTGTTGTTGCTGGTTGTCGTCGTGGCCCTTTTCTCCTTGCCAATCCTTTACCGTCCAGGCGACGACAAAAGGGCTTAGAAGCGTTTTGTAGTCAGCTAGTTTGGTTAGGCGGTATTAAATTTCACAGAAGACTTATTTTCGAGGTCGTAGACACCGCCCGGTACATAAGCCGCCCACCGGCAACCACTAACGGGCAGCCCTTGCAAAAGGTTGCTCGTGGGGAGCAGCATTCGTGCAGACTTCAATTACATCGATTTGCTCTGACTAAGCGAAGAAACAAACAAACTAGTACAACAAGCATCAACTTGGTAGCAGTTCTCCGACCGCGTTCACGTGCGCTTGCGATCTCCCGAGGTGCACCTTGGTGTATTTATTACACATCGTGCATGATCATGCACACCCTCCCACATCCTCCCACCCCCCCGGAGTTCCTACCGACTGCCGGATTAGTTTGCAATTGTAAAACAATACCTCGCTGCTATGCCGGACGTGAACGTGGAAACTGACGCCAGCCAGCGGCTTACAACATGACATGACTTCAATTCGTGGTGAAGGTACGAAAAACGAAAAATCAGCAGCGAAGCAGCCGGAAAATGGCGAGCGAACAAAAAAAAACGACAACAGTAACAGACAGCGTCATGATATCTGAAACATGATGTCGGTGTGTGGGATTGTGTAGCCCCGGGACCATCCAGAAGCAGCAGCTGTGGCGACGGTGCAAAACTGGTAGGCGAAATAAAAGCCTATTAATTAATTAAAGTTTTAACATTCAGTGTCATGTCTCGTGCGCATTAACTACTCGCACACTAGTATGACGAGTATGACGCAAAACAAGTAATGTAAGCTGGTGGTCACAAAAAAACGCAAGACGCATGTAACAAAGTACGCCAAACAAATGATGCTGGTTGTGTGGCTTGTGTAATTTCAGTGGTCGGCTTCCGTACATCGGTTACATCTTCGGATCGGATATCTTATAATTTGAAAATCACTCAATTTTCTAAACTCTCGAGCAAGAACGGTCCCGAGAGCAACCGGGGCGTGGTAGATATATGTTACAGTACCGAGCTCCAGTCGGTCCACCCGTACGACCACTCTCCCTGCGCACAGTAAGTGAGGTTTTGAAAACTTGATTTATGTATTACACGATCATAAATTAACAGCAAATAAGGCTACCGCCGTTTTATAGCTAACGAGGCGAGGCGCAACGAAGCGCGCTCTTTTTTCCATTGAGAATCGACAGTGTGTATGTGTGTTGCGATTTAACAAATGCGTGTAAAGAGGCAGCGCGATACACACGCATCCCGAATGAGGCAACGAAACGATCGATAAAATTAATACCAACATCGAGCTTAACATTCGCCACCGGTCGATAAACGCGTAAACGTTATGGTCTCGTGGCTAGTTAACCCGTGGGGGATGATCATCATCACCGATCATCGGTCGCGTCGTCAGGCCCATAATCAAATCGGTGCCTCCTTTTTGGGTGTGGTTTTGTACGACCCGGGTGAAGTAAGCCATTACATACACACCCGCAACCAGAAAGCCCATAGTGTGGATTTGAAGCCGTCCGATCAAAGATGCCTGATCGGATCGGATCGATCGCATCGGGTGATAAAACTGAGAGAAAACAAGCGACCGCGGCACGACAACAAATGTGTCACTACAATCTCTAGGGCCGTTGGACTGTGTGAGCTATAAAATATGCCCATTAGCGGTATTAATCTTTTACCGATTCCGGTGTAGAAGATCTACGAAGCACGTACGTGGGGAGAGGTTTTGATGAAAGTCCAGATATATTGGACTCAGACTACCCCGAAAAGGGTTATCGGTGTAGTACAACGTGGAAAAATTGGAAGATGTCAAGATGCTTATTTGAATAACAACAAACGAGGTAAGTTGGATTGGAGATTGGAAAATGTGTGTGCCTCTATCATCCGAACGAGGTGGGCATCTTCCTTCAAGACTAGATCGACACAAAACCCAAACCGGTCTTTGTTTGGGGCCGATGTCACTGACGCTAATAATCATCGTTGATCGGTGGGTAGGCTTTTGTCCAATTTGCATGTGTGCAGCGAAACAGTGTGCGAGTCCACGAGGCTTTAGTTTGGGAGCTGATCATATCGGAATTGCTGCTCATTTTCTAAACAAGCACACAATAAAACAACAGATAACACAGCGCCCATAGCTTCATAGCGTCGTTGGGCAACGGAGTTCGGGCACTATGTTTGTCTATAAGCCGTATTTAACTACTTAATCTCGGCTTGGTACCAGTTGTAGCTAGGAGGTTGATGATCGCCTTTAAAACGGCGGCCAATCATTTATCGGACCGATTTGTATAAATACTCAACGTTACGAAATTCGGGGAAGAAATAGAGAGAATAAAGGTAGAATTTCTTATTACATTTTCTTTAAGTTGAGTCGATAATGTGTTGAAGATGTGTAGCAAACGAGAACTTCTTAAGAGTTTTCAATTCTGCATCAGAAGAACAGCAAAGAGAAATAGCTCTGTAAGTGTGAGGATCTTTCTTCACTCTCGGTCACAAACGAGGCGACAATCCTAACATTCGTTCAGGAAAACCCTTACCAAAGACCACCACGAAGCGTACCCAAAACCCATCGTCTATCCCTCGAGAGTCATTTTCACCGACTGTCACCTTCGCTCGAAGTATAGGCAACTTCTCAACAATTCGAAGGGGCCGACCGCCGACGTTGGTTCTGATTTCCGATTCCTTCCTGGCACTTCGGGAAGCGAGGACCCTTCTCTGCTGGCTACCCTTAATCACATTAAACGCCTCGAGTGATGGTGCTAATAAACACATTAAACCGTAACGCAAGGAAAACAGATTTTCCATAAATAAACAATAAAATCGTCTGCGAAACGGTGCGAAGCCCACAGGCTGGAGCTAGATGATGACTGGGACAACAGCTGGACTGGCCATACGAAGCTGCGAATAGATCCAATACCGAAGATATGGTGTGGCATGGTGGTGAGAAGTGATAGAGTTTTTCTTCGACACTCTCAAGACATCGAAGGACACTGTCCAAGGGGTGAAAAAAGGAACTCACAAACACACAAAAGGGAATGGTAAAGATAATCATAATAATAATGATGATGACGAAGATGAGCGCAGGATCGTTGGGGATAGAATGATGATAAAGTTCTCCCGGGTGTTGACAGCCTTCGACTGCCCACTGCCCTGCAACAAAAAGGGCCAAAAGGTTAAATATGGTTTTGATACCGCCCGCCCGATACAGCGTCGAATGATGTATGAAGTCAACGTTAGCGACGTTAGTCCGGGTGCGAAACGTGCCCATCCAACCGACAGATGACCAATCGTAGAAAACACGATTCCATCTTCCTCAGCCAGCTGGTAGGGTAGGGTGGTTATGGTGGATTTTCCCGTGCCCCAAACCAACAGCAATAAAAACCGTTTCATTTTTATTCCACAGTCGTATAAAAGTTATATCAAAACGGACTTACACACCTACACGCGGAACGATTCGGTTCCTGGGCCCGTAACATCCAAAGCTTAATCTTCGCCCGCCTTGCGGACTCCGTTTCATTTCGCGGTTGTTTGTTTTTGTTGCCCTTGCGCACAATGGTTCGCAACAATCGCATAAAAAACCGGAAAAAGTGAAGCACCACCGAAAGACAAAACCCTCAAGACCGGAGCGAAAAGCAACCGAACCGAAACGGTGGTGGAGAGCGAAACAACAAGAAAAAAAAATGGACATAAATTTCGTCGAACCATAAAATGTAATATTTTATTAATATTAATATTTACATTGGAAATGCGCGAACTTGCCGTACCGCGCCGTACCAAGGCCAAGGCGGTGGGATTCGGCGAAATGATGAGACCACACTTATCCACACCTTTCGCCCCATCGACGATTGATGTCGTCGATGTTTGGCACCGATAAGCCTGGCGAAGGCAGCCAATATCTTGCCCGCCCGGTCGTCCGTAACGTGAAAATAAAACAAATACACACAGAACAGAAGGATATGCACAGTGTTGGGATCGGACTCCGTGTCAGGATACTTCGTCGGCAGACGATAATAAATGATGGTGTCTTAAAAGGGAATTTTCACCCTCGGCAAGGGACCAGCGTTCCACACTATCCCCAACAGAATTGCTCCACTATTTTTGCACGTCAGTTTCGATCAAGTGTGACATTAGTTTTCTCCAGCAGTTGCGGTCAGGCCTTTGTAGTTTTGAAGTAGGATTTCGCCTTGTAGTGTGCGTTAGCAAAATTGACATTCCATTCTAGCCCTGCGAGACATTTGTGGGTGCGTTAGCCTAAAAGGGATTTCCTTCTAATACCTTGTGTCCTCCTTGTCTAGCAGCTGTATTTATCGACGGCTTCGACAAAAAGGATCAACACGAAACCCGATACGGTGTGCGGATCATTTATTAAAATTCTCTCTTAAAGCCTCTTGATGGGGTGATGCGAGAGCGAGAGAGAGATATCCCTGCAAAAGGATATATGTATCGGGTGCCGTTCATCAATATTTATTAAGAAACTGATTTTCCCAGTACCGCAAACAGGATAAACATCCTTTCACCAACTCCCAGTGCGTGAGCTCCGGACCCTTGCCGTCGGGTTTCGATTCGATTCGTAGTGCTCGTCGCAAGGACTTCTCAAAAAGGATTTGGACACATGCACGCGGCAGTTTTGTCGGTGACTTTTGTTTACTTAGGCAATGATGTGTGTTATTTCCTTCGGGCTATTATCCTGCGCTAAGCATGCAACTTCGTCGGGGGTTTTTCAACCCGGTTCTCTTGCTCTGTTTTGCTTCCCACTGTATTTATAACACTTCGGGCTGCATGCTTTTGGGTTTTGCAAAACGGATACATGGCGGCCCGAGGGCCCGTTGGGCTATAGAGCGCGCTGACAAAAGATAGATAGTTTTGTGGTTTTACGCTTTCTGTTGATTTTACCTTTCAATTGTCCTCTGACCTCGGCTGTAAAATGGGAAATTCTGGTGGCGATCCTTTCCGTATTCGGGTCCCCGACGAGCGTCGAGCCCATCCGAAGAGTCGAAGCTCTGCACAATACGAATAAAAACGTTGGTGCAAGTTGTGATGTGACCCTTAATGTGATTATAATTCATTCCCATAGAAAACTGTCACAACATTCGCTCTTTTTTTAATTTATGGTGGAACTTCTGCTACCTCCAGACTGCCACCCTCAACCCTCCTGAGGCTTCCGATGTCCTTTACCACACATTACCCAAGCTAGTTAGATTTCGGGCTTTTCAGCTAGCTTTGTGTCCTAGGTGACTTCATTCGATTCGTGTTGTGCTGCGCTTTAACAGTCGGTTTTGTTGTTCGCCTGCTGCTGCTGCTATAAATATTAATACTTCCGGTTGCGAGGAACTACACGGGCCCGATCGATCGATCAGAAACGGATCGAAAGGGTCCCGGTAAAATCGATTACTAGCACGTTGTGCGCGTGTTTGCTGCCGGAATCGAAATCGGAACTACGTGTCACCCTCGACGACACCAAAACGCACATGCGAACAAACGGTTGTGGTTAGCAATCGGAATTGCAAAAAAGGTGCAACGAATGCATATCCGGGAGGTACAGGAAAAATAAAACTATAAGCAAGCGAAAGACAAAACTCCCGCGTTTCGGTCCGGCTGCAGACATAATAAAAATGACAACTGACAACAAGAAAACATTAAAAAATTGTACCAAAAACAACAGCAAAAAAACAGGCACCACACGCAAACTAAAACGCAAGCAGTCCGCGTTAATGTGTCGTTTGGGTTAGCGGAGTTCGCCCATTTCTTTGCTTCCTTTTTGGACTAACCGCTTGCGGTCGTTTTGTTCGTAAATCAAACGGGCAGCCCTTCTTAAGTTACGGGGCGGTGGGCAAAGTTTTGTGCCCTTGCGAACCCCGGTGCGGTGGACAAATGAAATGTACAAACCAGTCAAATAAAACAACCGAACGAATGGTTTGTGGCACCCGCCAAATTCGAATGCGCCCGCAAAAAGGTCAGAATGTCAGAATCACCCGGAACGGAGGCACATGGGTTTTGTTGTTCGCCTGCTGCTGCTGCTATAAATATTAATACTTCCGGTTGCGAGGAACTACACGGGCCCGATCGATCGATCAGAAACGGATCGAAAGGGTCCCGGTAAAATCGATTACTAGCACGTTGTGCGCGTGTTTGCTGCCGGAATCGAAATCGGAACTACGTGTCACCCTCGACGACACCAACACGCACATGCGAACAGACTGTTGTGGTTAGCAATCGGAATTGCAAAAAAGGTGCAACGAATGCATATCCGGGAGGTACAGGAAAAATAAAACTATAAGCAAGCGAAAGACAAAACTCCCGCGTTTCGGTCCGGCTGCAGACATAATAAAAATGACAACTGACAACAAGAAAACATTAAAAAATTGTACCAAAAACAACAGCAAAAAAACAGGCACCACACGCAAACTAAAACGCAAGCAGTCCGCGTTAATGTGTCGTTTGGGTTAGCGGAGTTCGCCCATTTCTTTGCTTCCTTTTTGGACTAACCGCTTGCGGTCGTTTTGTTCGTAAATCAAACGGGCAGCCCTTCTTAAGTTACGGGGCGGTGGGCAAAGTTTTGTGCCCTTGCGAACCCCGGTGCGGTGGACAAATGAAATGTACAAACCAGTCAAATAAAACAACCGAACGAATGGTTTGTGGCACCCGCCAAATTCGAATGCGCCCGCAAAAAGGTCAGAATGTCAGAATCACCCGGAACGGAGGCACATGGCGGACGGCAGGGTGGTCAGTCCACTTAAACTTTCAAATAAATGTCACATCAAAATGGGTCCGGTGCAGTTTTTCATAGCTGGGTCACCACTGCACACTGGGGCCACCGTACGCAAGAGCTATTGGGACATTAACAGACGCGAAGACGCTTAAGTATGAAAACAAGGCAAAAGTGTCCGAAAAACGCGACAATAATAAATTAGTCCACGGTGAAAAGCAGTATCATAAAACAAAAAGGAAATTACCAAACCTTTTGATGTCTGAGACGTTGGCGTTAAGCTAAGGCTGGACACCAGAAGGTCTGTTTTTTTTTAGGTGCCTGTTGTTGTCTGATGCGCTGCAATAACGGGTGGTGGTTTCATTTCAATCGATCTAAATTAAGGCTTTCCATTACCGCAATGCACCTCACACAGCGAGCAACTTTCGTGTGCAGCAAGAAAAAAGAAGCTTTCGAGCAATTAAACGACCAAGAACATGCGGCGTACGAGGTAGTCTAAATAAACATCATTCATGGTGTGCTGTTGCCAATTTGACAAGCACGAGCACACAAAAAAACCACGGCGTGAAAGATTGCAACCGATCGGAAGTTCCAGTTTCATCGGAAGAAACAAAAAAAAACACACCAGCGAATGCACCACAAAGATCGGAATCGGTGACAAGAATGTTTTACAAATTAACCCGCTATACCCGGGGTGGGACGCTAGCAATTAGGCCGCCGGCAGCGCATATGTGCAACCGGTTTCATCGATGAGCGCAATAAAATCACTGATTGCGAGCATAAATAAGCTAGCTCGGAACGGAATGGTTGATTGCACAATGTCGCAAGAGTTAAGCTTAAACCATACACCGCTTACAGGTTTAGGTGTCTGGGTCACTGGGGCCCCTACGCTTAAAAGCACACCCAACCTGTGGGCGGTCAAATGCATACACTAAAATGTTTAAATATTATTTTATCCTCACTTTACGGTGCGTCGTCGTAAACAAATTAGCCATTTTGTAAGTGTGTAAAGTAAAGTAGGTTAAGCAAGCAGATGCATTGAATTTCTTTTGGTAATGGAAATGAACACAACCAGGCTAAAGTTATTTAAATGTGGCGAAATGTTACGAAAGCGATACATGTGAAGCGGCAAAAAGCTCTTTCATGCGCGTTACAATGCGTTCGGAGCAAAAGAAATGGCCGGTAAGCTAGGTGAGCGTTGTTTACAGTGATGGGCAAAACAGTAAGATTACCCAATTTTGTGAATGC
The DNA here is from genome assembly GCA_002091835.1 of Anopheles maculatus. Classification (NCBI taxonomy): domain Eukaryota; kingdom Metazoa; phylum Arthropoda; class Insecta; order Diptera; family Culicidae; genus Anopheles; species Anopheles maculatus. Next base: position 162,283 of record KZ061692.1, on the reverse strand, counting down.
TTCAAATTGAGGTTATGGTGTTGATGTTAAAAATGTATAGATGTTCTTGGATATATTATTGCATCATTCAAGAAATTAATTGTTTTGTGTGATTGTTTCTTAGATGAAAACGTATTTCAAAACGTCATTATCAAAGCTAGAAAAAAAAAAAAACAAATTTGATCAAATTCAATTTTAATTTGGAATTTTTTACTTAATTGATTAAGACGAACATTATCTGGTAATTTATTCGTTTAGTTTAACACAAACCGTTAAAATAAGCAAAGTAAAAGAAAAAAAACAACAATTGTTCGAAACAGGTGTCTATTATATGCAAAAAGTTGAATAATTTATTAAAATATTTATCATTTAAGTACAAGTCCTACGAATTATTCAAGATCAAGATTTAAATTCAATTATAAAAGTTCATTAACAGATAAAAATACAATTGGATTTCTTAATACCAAGAACAAACATTTTGACATATTGACAAATGTCAAGCAGTATTCGAGATACGCGAGAATACGGAAACTTACGTAGAAAAAGCGTTTGCTTCTGTTTGTTTCAGAATTTCAAATGTCTATTTCTATTACTCATTGCCTATCTATCCTATCAGCTGGATGATTTCTGAGAGAACACAACATTGTGATAGAAAGTTTAGATATTACTGGATTTAGTACAATGCGATCGATGATGATCTAAGACGGTTTTTTTGGTGTATGTTTTGACTGTTTGCGACTAAAATGCACCAAACTCTCCATACAAACTGACAGGTGAAATTAGGCAGATGTCCGAAAATTCGTCATGACATCATGTTTAGTCCAACTTCCCGACGCTTTTAAAATGCAAAGAAAAGCTTTCGAATTATATGATATAAAAACTAAATTTATACAAGCTTGATTTGAAGTAATCAAGTTTTGTAACATCATTTGATAAGGTTTCACATTCATTTTTAGAAAAATATTGCGAATTTTTGACATTTTTCAAAACTGGACAGTTTGACGGTATTTTGGCACAAAGTTTTAGATTTTCTAACTATGGTCATCTCAGGCCCCAATAATTCGAAATAGTTAGCTAAACGAGTAAGTAAGTATCCAAAGCAAGTCGCTAGACTTATACTTTTGTCCCTCACTGTACATTCACAGATTAGCACGATCACTTGCTGCTGGCCGACTTTGATCGCTCTGATGGGTGCAACGGATAATAGTAATAATAGTAATAATGTTGTGCTATTGCTGCTGCTGCTGCTGCTAATCGCAACGATGATGAGGTAATGCAATTACAACCGTTTGCATTTCACGCTCCTCCCTGTTACCGGCAAACGTAATGAACGATAGGAATGGAACTACTCACTGCACACAACACAGTGGCAAAGTCCCACTCACACACACGCACACACAACTATTTTAATGGAGCACGGGTGTCACAGCCACCCACTTTTCTAAGCTCGTCCCGTCCCCAGCATTAGAGTTGCGATAAGATAAGCTAATTCGGGAAACCTTTTAAGCTGCAACGATCGTCACAGCCCGCTGTCAGTAAATATGGGAAACAGGGATGGGACTTTATAAATAACAGTGTGCAAGCGAGACAGAGACGGCAAAGAGGTATGTTGTTATGCAGCTTTGGAGCAGCATGAATTTCAAATAGTTCACTTGAAAGTCAATTAACTCGTTCCGAAGTAAAGTGGAAGCAAATTTCTTGGCATTTTACTCCCCAACCAACCATTCCAGGCAGCCAACCATCCCCAACGTAATTATGAAATTAGTGCAAGCGCACGCACGCTCGCCGAACGGCATTAAGAATCTCTTACTCTCTCTCTCTATCGCTTGCGCCCCACGGACTCCCCATTACTCCATTAAAACAGGCTGTGGCGAGAAGTTGAAATGAAGTAAAAAAAAACAACGAATGGTACTCAAATAACAACTAATAGATTAGTTGCAGGGTCCAACAACGACGAGCGTACTATACTACCACACGTGCTTGTGTGCCTTCGGTTTGTCGCTAACCTCTGCACGGTTAAAACGGTGCAAATAAGCGAGCGATAGTCTTCCACGGCGCGAATCTGTTGTGTTGTGTGGCTGTGCCAACATGCCTACGAAACGATAAAAAACACTCCCGTAGTGAATCGATTTGTGCAGCTGGTGTTGTTTGGTGTGAGTGTGTGTGGGAAAATGACTTTTTTTTGCAACAAGAAATGTGTCTCTATCGCTCGAGATGGAATCTTCCGGACGGGGGAGCGCAGGAAAAAAGCAAACCGTAGGGAAAAAACACCTCACCGGGCAGAATCCGGGAGCGGTTCGTCGCTGTTCCGTGGGCATCATCAGCATAACGTATTGCATTAAGATATGCTTTTGACACGTTCACGTGAACCTTAAGAAGAGTGCGCGAGCAAAGACACAGCCACTGGGGGAGAGAAGGAACAAAAAAAACACGAAACCAACCCGCCACGGTTGAGTAACCGCAATAGAAGTGGTATAAAATGGGCGGCCCACACGATAACAATGTGTCAGTCCGTACGGCGGCAAAAGGTTGCCGTCAATTTTATCCCGGCCGAATGGAGGGAAAGTTTTGCCGGGAGCCGCCGACGGTCGAGAGTGAACGGTGGTGGTGGTGGTGCAGTTGTCCCAAGATTCCTTGCTACTCCGGGTGCCACCTCTTCTGGCGTGTGCAACCGTGAAATGATTGATCACCACAATGTAGCACATAAAACACCATCATTCAACGCACGGAACAAGCGAATGAGCCTGAACCTGAAAACCCGATCGGTGGCGGTCTCGTACGTTGTTGTCGTTTTTTTTTTTGCGCATGTAGCTCTTGATTTGTCGGCTGTCTTTTTTGCTTATCGTACTAATAACGATTGGGAGCGAAAAATGTTTTCCCATATCGTGTAGCTGATTTTTCTTCCGTCTTAGCGTCGGGGTTTCTCGGCTCGGGCGGAAATGACGCACGGTAGTTGCTGAGGATCGGTGCGCGTGTGTTTGTGCGTGAAAGAAACCCATTACAAGAGCCGGGAGACTTCAAGTCGCTGGTCGGGATTTGTTCGAGACACGCGCTACAGAAGCGATAAAAGTATTGCTCAGAGCTTTGGTGTGTGATGGAGCTTCTGAATTTTTAACACGAAAGAGAGTGTTATTCTGTTTATTCCCGCTCATAATTACTTGCTCCTGGAGAAATTTTGTAAGAATTTTGACGGAGGCCTCGCCTCAATAAGCTGAGGACTCTGAGTGTACTCTTTTGTTTCAAAACAGGTATCGCCATACTCACTATGCACCTTGAAGTAGTTCCCTTACTTATCTTTGACCTCACTAGATACCTCTTTCCTCACTAGGTAACTCTACGTAATCTTCAAAACGAGCTCCATACTCACTATGTACTCTCTAGGTACCTCTGCGCTTTCTTCAAAAAGGTAACTCCATACTCACTATGCATTTTGAAGTTCTGTCCTCACAAGGTAGCTTTGACCACACTGGGTATTTATGTTTACACTATGTAGATCTGAATAATCTTCAAAAACAGTAGCTCCCAGTTCGCTATGCACTTTGAAGCTCTTCCCTCATTAGGTACCTTTGTCCTCGCTAGGTACCTCTTCCTTGACTAGGTAACTCTGCGTAATCTTCAAAGTGAGTAAACGTCATACTCACTATGCTCTGTGAAGCTGTACTCTTACTAGCTACCTCTGTGCAATCTTAAAACTCTTCGCCCTCAGTGAGCACCGAGCTACCGGGATACATCTACTCTCTCAGCTCGTCTTTGAAAAGAGCTACTTGAAATATCTCTAGTTGTAAGTAATAAAGCCATCATATTTTGTAACTCTACGTAATTTTCGATGTGAGTGAGCTGCATACGCAATATTCACTTTGAAATTGTTAAGTTGCTTTGTCCTCACAAGGTACCTCTGCGCAATCTTCAAACTCATCACCCTCATTGTACACAGTGCTACCGGGAGACATCAATTCTCGCAGCTGCTCTCGCCACTTCGAAAAGAGCTACTTGAAACAACACTAGTTGTACGTAATAAAGCCATCATATCTTCCCTCCAGATTCCCTTCAACCACCGTACAATGCCAATGACGTACGTCCATAAAACAATACACATCGTATTACTTCTGCCCACTGTCGACTGTGAACAAGCAAAGAAAACAGCAAACCCTTCGCACAGACATACAAGGGAAACATTTTTATTGACACTAATTACAATTCAATTCCGCAGTCAAAGTGACTTTGTGTTGTGCTCGTTGTCATCGGTTTCGCTTAATACCTTCAATTGCTCGCGCTCCAGCCGTCTCGTCGGCCCGAAGCGCGCCGTTGGAAAACCGTTTGACGGAAGTGTTGTGTGTGGTGCCATCGGTGGCAGTATTCGGTGTTCCCCTTTTAAGGACTAGCCGTGTTCGATCGCGATAGTTGCCGGAAATGATTACAGGCACGTTCGGACAGGCAAATCCAATCGTAATCGATGCACTGCGAGTACAAGTAACTTCAGCACCATCTTCGGTCAAGGTAAAGTGATCCGATATGGGATCCAACCATTGGACAAGCATGCAAACAAGTCACCCCCAAAATAACACCGCCAAGTACACACAGTACAGCTTGCAGTCGTAAAAAGTGGTACATGAACGATGGCCTTCCTACATCGATCGGTCGTCTTCCACTGCTCAGAAATAGGCAGAAACCCGGTACCCGTTTCAAGCATTTCAAGCATTGCGAACAATCACGCCATGCCATTACTTGTTGAAATTTATTACTTTACATTGTTCGGCGCACCGCTAGCGTCCTAATATTAATTATATACAATAAAAGTGTTAATTAAACCCATCGCACGATCACGATCGGTCTGGCAAAGCTGTGTACGCGCATAAGCGGCACAGCTTAACGCTTCTGTCACGGCTTAGGGGGCTTAGAGTTCTTGGGGAGTGTTTTTTTTTTCTCCTCCTCCTCGTACTTTAATTCTCCAACAACCTGGACAACCTGGAAGCGCACACACACCCGCCGTGTATACGTGCTGGAACACACTTACACATCAGCAAATGCACACAGGGAGAGAGAGAGAGAATGATCGAGCGTTAATGCTGGCAAACATCGAATCGGCAACTGCATCAGGGCACGCACTATGCACCAAAAGACACAAGCACAAACGTTGAAGAAGAGCGAAAGCAACAATGCTAGAGAATTCTGTTGAGTTGCTGTTTTTTTAATGGGGCGAGTTATGTTTTTTTCCCATGTGCGAAAAATATTATTCACTCAATTGTAAACCACACCAAGGGTACAATAAGAGGAGAAAAAACATCAGGACCGGAAGCAACATCAGCTACACAACTTCACAGCAATGCTAATGAGATATAAATTTCAACATTTTATAGGTATGCACTTATTATCTTAACCACGTTCGGTCACTGTTCTCGGTCACTGTTCAAACAGAACAATTGGGGGGGTTAAAAAGGGACAGTTAATGGCTTACTTAAGGCGCATATCTTTGATGGAGGAATGTCAGTAGAATGTAGAAAAAAAACGGAGAGACATCTTTCATTCATCTAACAATTCTTGTTCTAACCATTTTTATGTTTTGATAAGAAATTCTAATAGAAAAAGCTTTTGTTCCTCACATTTTTAAACACATCCTAAGAAAGAATGGTTCTTCCAGTTTGCAGAATTGATGTCTCAAGAAACAAAGCGTGTATGTGTGTGTGAGTAGTGGGAAGGAAAGCTATAAATTTCTGTGCTAATTGCCCTTGACAAAAAACGTTACCGATGGCGGTGATCCCCGATCGTAGCCGAGCGCAGATGGATCCACACGCATACGCGTACAGCCAACTACATGGTGTGAGTCCGTCCCTCTTAAGCCCGGGGGATGTTCAAACAGGCACAACACACAACACGTCAAACGGAAAAACTCATCAATCTCCAAGTTATCTCTCGCGCACTGGAACACACCGACAACACCGACCGAAACACGATCGAAGGACAACCAACCAACAAGACGCGAAATGTTCGCCCCATTGGAAGGTGGCCGAACAATGCTAGAAGAGGTGGTAAAAAAAACACGGACGGTTGTCTTGAGCCGACACCACATACACACACGCACACGCAAACCCTTGTTCGGGTTCAGCTGCCAAATAGGTGACCAAATTACCACGCTTTTCGGTTACGTTAGCCGTGGCCGTGTTGGCGCGTCTTTTGCATTTACGGTCACCGATGACAAAGGTGTAAATTGAAATCAACCATCTGTTTTTTTCTTCTTCTGTCCTCTCCCATCTTCCCTTCATGAGGGTGTTTTTTGTTGTTGCTTTCCTTCTCTTGCGCCTCCTATGCTCATGGGGGGGGTTCGCTTTTTCGTTAGTTTTCCTTTGAACCAAACGACGGCTCAGAATTCCTTTTGTTTTAAAACGGGCGCGAATAGGGACCGCCGCCCGCGGTACAGACCTTCAGCGGCCACCCGTTTTGCCACCTTACCGCTGCTCCCGGCGTACGAACGCGTGAAGAATTATGAACCCCATAAGCAATCAATTTGAAGAATCTGGATCGCCTTTCAACACCGTACCGTGCCGTCTTGCGGGTTGAGCCACGATCTTCCACGAAAGAAAAATGTTCGAAAAACACTAAAACAAACCCCTCAAAAAGAAGGAGAAAATCGAAACAAAACAAAAAACCCGAAAAAGGTAATCAGCGATATTTGATACATTTTCTAAAACGGACGGATCGCTCTGAAAGCTGCGCTCGGTTATTTTTGTTTCGTTAACATTCACCACGCTCGTCCTTTACAACGGCTGGCCCAACACCGTGTACACGATTGTGGACGCGACCGCGCTGAATGCGGAATGATCATCGCTGCGCCCAACAAACCAAAAGGACAAAAGCGAAACATTTGTTAAGTCAATTCTAATGGACGCTAATGTGCGATACTGCACCGGATTCGATAAATCTTGGCGTGGGAATGCTACTCCAGCGGCCGCTTATGCATAGCTCACGCACCAACAGCCGGACAACGTATTTAGCCGTAACACTTTTTGGGGGCGATTTTTTGCGAATTAATACGCTTCATAAATCTCTGTCGTCAAGCGCAACAGAGCAGCTCGGTGTGAACTCTCTCGCTCGTATGTAACGAGCACGAATTATGCTGATAATGTGTGCCGATGTATGTCACCCACCGAAAATGCTGCTCATCACGCTCACGGTGTACGCAGCGGGAATGTGGAATCAGTTTCGATTTTGAAGTGTACATTGTTTTACATTGGGAGCTGGGAGATTCGGAAAACAACGCTTTGGGGACAAATAAATGATTCATGCGTTTTCATTGACAGTTCAGTGTCCCATCAAAGTCCCATCAAAACTGTCAGTTTAACGCATTGGGACGTTAAAGTAATTCTTCATAAAGTTCTCGGTAACAAACAAATGTTTGTTCTGAGAAATTCGTTTACAAAATTCGTAAGCAAAAATTTGCGCTGCATATTCTTAAAAAAGGTTCCTCAAGCTCAAGTCAAAAAAGGTACAGCACCAAGGGAAAAAACCCGCAATACCAGGTCGTGTTTTGACTAAACGATCGATCGATGTACTTAACCAAACGATCGGGTGTAGTTTTATTTTGAACACGCGTAATATTTGCCCACAAAGCACCAGCAGTTCCGTCCACGTTTCCGTTGCGGATATAGATTTTATGTTTTGCTCCGGCTGGTTTTTGTCAAGATGTCAGCAAAAATACCGATCGAAGTAGCGATTCGCCCGATCGTCGCGTTTGTTTGGTCTAGGGAAGCGGGGTTTTTATTTAATCAACGATGTAGTTGAATGAATGGGCTAATGTTTCCTTTTTTACTCATTCAAAGTGCGCGCGCGCGCTCACGTTTGTGACACTGATTGGCGTTGTTCGGCTATGAATGAAAAAAAATGGTACAGTTTGTGTGTTTGTTTTTTGTCCCTACTTCCCTAGACAGGAGCTTTTTGTCAACGAAGTTTCTGTGTGTGTTTTTCGAAGGAATTTCTACAAAAATTAAATTAATAAGCAATTTAATTTAAATTTATATCTTTTAAATCTTTTGCACACATTCAAGTGATTTTGATTGTCACATATTTTATTGCAGCAACTCGCGTTCCATTTTTCCAATTTTCGTACCACGTTTCGAACGCTTTTCCCACACACTGGTGTGATGCGGATATGGCTTTTCCCAACCAGCCAGCTGGTATATGTTGCTTTATAAATTAATCAACTTTTTGCTTTATTTTTGGCCCGTTGGTGGCGTTTGGTGATGCATTTTATTACTTCTATTCACTTACTCCCCCCACACTTTCTCCCTCTACACCACCCCCACCCCTCCCCCACCACCCCAACCCTTCCGTTCGTTCGCTGCAAATGCCGGCCGGCTTCTGTTTCACCCACGATTTCCCATTACACGGAGCGTTGGGGTTTTCCCTTTGGCCCCCTTCGGCTGACCCGCGGCACCGATTCATTTCCATTCAATACAACAGAGCCCGAACAATTGAGGCTACATACACCGGAAATTATTTGGCAATTTATCGTAATTTATGAGTAATCAATTTTATTTCTCTCTCTCTCTCTCTCTCTCTCTCTCTCGCTCTCCTTGGTGGATGATTCGTTTCACTTGAGTTCGGTGGTGTGTTCGTTTTATTTGCTATTATCTTTACTTGTTCTCCTGTTGTTCGCTATGCATCATCACGCTTCTTTTGGGTGTTGGTGTTTTTTAGTTTTGTTTTGTTCTTCTTTTTGTATGCTACTTTTTTATTTTATTTCCTCTTTTTGTCTTTTGACATGTTTTTGCTAGCCGTTCTTTTTTGCTGTTGCTGTTGTTTATTTGTTTGAAAGGGAGGTGACGATCCAAATAATAAAAAATGAAAAATACACACACACACACACACACACACAGTTGACTGATTCGTTTTTTTTCTGTGAAGCATGCATGTGTGTGTGTCGGTTTCTTTTTATGTCTGCTAAACGGTTTTCATTTTAGTTGTGTGCTTGGTTGTTGGCGTTCGGTTTTATTTAGTAGTATTTCATTTTATTGTACATCCTGCAAAATTGATGCCGGCCTTTTTTTGGTTTGTTTATTTGTGTGAATCGTATTGATTTCCAGCAATCCTTAGTTTTTTGCCTTATTTTTATCGCTTACCGAACATTTTTTCGATACGTTTTTCGTACGCCCGTGCTTCCTTTCCTTCACGTGTGCTGGTTGTTTTACTATTATTAGGCGCGTTTTGTGGCGAACTTTTCCGATTTCTCAAAGGTCCCCCCCAACAGCCAAAAACCTTTTGTGCTGACGTTCTGATTTTAACGATACACCCGGTAGCTGACTGATCAATCGGCCTTTTGCCGTTTTTATTCGCTTTATTAGCGTGGTTGTAATTGTCCATATCCGGTTGGAAGGATTGTAAATAACTAAAAACCTTCTTTTTTTTGTGCTTCCTGCTTTGCACTTCTTATAACATGTCTGCTTGGTGTACGAGCAGCAAAAAAGCTAGCAGCAAAGGAAAGAAATTCAACACCGATGGAAATCAAAAACCCTTCGATCGAATTTGATCGCGCTTGTAGTGTTAAGCAGCGAAACGACAGGGGGAAAAAAACGAAAACTAAAACTTGAAACACTTTCCGGCATCGAAGTTCGATCAACTGGTTTTGGGTGTATTGCTTTTGGTGTTTTTTATTTTAAAGTGGGTTTAAAAAACATTGCAGATAATGGTATGCTACATAATCGTCTCATTGACCATGGGTAAAGGACACAGTTGGATGCTCTTTTAAAGCATGTTTTTGATAACAAATATTGTGCCAATTTGAGGTATAAAATTAGTGTTACACATCGTAGTATTTTTTCCACTTTGTTTTCTATTTTAATATTTGTGTGTTTTAATATCTGCGCTGTAAATTCGCTCAATGAACAAACCTCATTTTTGGTTGTTTTTTGAGGACAGCAAAACTTGCCAAACATAACGCGCTTGCCATCAGCTGCAACTAGTAAACATCCAGTGTGTGATTTACAAATCGTTGTTTTTCCATCAAGTTTTACTCAGCTAGTTTGCAGTATCGAACTGGCCGAAGTACCTACTCGATGCTTTCAACACACGCACTCGTCGAGAATGTTCACACTCACACATTCGGCTACCATTCGGCGAACAAGTGTGTTCGCAACCCGTTTACTCGATCGTGTCCACTATCGATCTCGTGTTCTCGATCGATGAAGAGATTGCTTTTAAGGTACGGCGTACAGTCTCTCTCCGTGGATGGTGCTCGAAGCCGTGGTGAAGTGTAACCATTAACATAAAATTTCAATATGAATTACAATCTTTCAACCAGCCACCAGCTCGTCTAACACTAATGGCTACACTAGTGTCCGAATCTTTCAGCAACCCTCATCTCCACACGCAAAGTACGGTGCCAATAACAAATCTGGCCACACTAAGCACACACACACCACACCGCACAGGGTAATTAAATACAGCTTCGAGTGGTAAATGCTACGGGTAATAAAGATGTACCCTTCGCATTTGGATGAGTTGGACAAAGAAGTGGGCAAGCTCGGGACAGGCTCTGTAGTCTTGTAGTTTGCTTTTTAGACTTGGCGTGAGCTCCACCACCCGACTCCCATTGTTTTGTTTCGCGCTTGTTGTGTATTCAAATGTAATGTATCCCCATCGGAAGAAATCTTCACAACCCGACGGTTGTGCCATCTTCAAATTGGTTGTGTTGGCTACCTTTGTGTCCATTAAATAGTGATGAGTTTTCGATAGTTGGGCACCCCGAAAGTGACTTACACGCGCGAGCATTACACATTCCAGGGTAATGTGAGACGGTGTACAGCTCTTGAGAAAGTAACTCAAAACAAGCGATATTTTCCCATCGGTTTGTTGGGAGATTTTTGGGCACTTTCAAAAAATCATTTGAGTTTGAGGCGCGAAATGTCGTTGAATTCCACCAGTAGGGGGTTGGAACTCTTGTACGTCTGCCCTATTATTAATGTTCTATTGAAGGCGCTTCTTTGGAGTTTCAATGGTTTTTCTCCCCCCCCCCTAGCATACCAGCTTTAAGTCAACACCGATGGAAGCAAAGAAAGAATGGACCGTAATTCATCTGTGAGGTTGGGAGAGTGATACCCGTCACCAGCGTGCACGAGAAGACGCGAGTACTGTACAGCTCTATTTTCTGGACCATTTACAAACTCATCAACGATAATGTATCAACGCACTGTGATGGTTAGGCGCACACACACACACACACACTGGAACTGTTGCAACGTAACGCCATCCACCCTAGGCGCAGTCATCACGGGACACCGTCCGTGGGTGACGAAAACTCACTCACCAAACGAAAGCCGCAGACGTATCATTTTCTCATTTTGTGTGGAGATGGGAATGAATACCGGAGCACAACAGAAAGGGCGATCCGTAGATCGTAAATTTAGTTATCATAATATACGTCAAGTTAAGTTTAAACGAAACCCCCTATTTGAAGTGATCTGAAGAAGCGATCATCGGCCGCGTGAAGTGTTGGTGTGTTTTGACGTATACGCCTTGTTGTACGGATGGGAATCCTCCTGGCTAGAAATGAATGCTCTCTTACTCTCTCCGGTCAGGCTGTAGTGCCTTATTGACTGCGTTTTATTGCGTGGAGTGTTTGAAGTTTTGGAGACTGCGGATCATCTGGACAGAATTTCGATCATTTTACGAAGCACAATGACGGCGGCCACAAATCACTCGCTAACTGGTCGGATGTCGATTGGTAACCATTTTTAATGACTTCCCAGATGTGAGATCAACGTGAAAAACTAAGCCCCCTAAACAGCATCAATCGTCGCTATAAAACACTCAGCAACACCCACTGACGCGCTCTCGGTTACTGTCATTGTTGAAGAATGATTAAGCTGCAATTAATTTTAGCACGACACTGGGGAACCATCCTTTGGGGATGGGTTTTATCACACGGTATACACTTGTTTTCTTTTCACTCTCAAAGTGAGCTATAATTCACAGCACCGTTTTAACCAGTAAAAGCCGACGGGGTTTATTCAGTTCGATGGAAGAGTCACTTTTAAATTATTTACCTAATGCGTTATGTCATAAAAGAATGTAACTTTGCTTTATCTTTACCTACAAAACGAATATCTGGTAAGGTATGAGTAAAGTCTGCTATAAAAGTGCGAGTTTCCCCACGACAAGCCTCCAAGTAGAGACTCTGCTACATCATTTTCCCTCGAGCATTTCGTGTAGCAATAATTTTTTCTCACTCAACCATACAACCGTTGATAATTATGCAAAATGTTTAACATTACGCTCATTATACCTAGAGCTCACAGTCAAGATTTCAACTCCGATTCAGCAAAAAACGACCTCTATACACCGCCCACCACCATGTTCGACAGCGAAATCGGAGTCGCAAGGCTTTCGCAACTCTAACTCCACCGATGTTTGGCACGTTTGTTGTCCGTGTGTCACCCAACACGCAAATGAATCTTAAGAAAAACTACACAAAACAAGTGTATCACTTGTAAAATGGGAAAAGTTCGTTGTTTCGTTGGGCCAAAATAAGCTTCACCAGCGAGGGGTTTTACACTTTCCGTCCGAGCTTTGGTTCGCCAAAACTCGCGCAGAAGGACTTGCTTGTGTAGCAGTTGATTAATACGCGACCGGTCTTACTGTTCGCTTGCGTAGAATGACTCGGGCGCAAAGTCTTTCGCCTCACGGTGGGCATTAAATTAAAAAGGCCGGCCCACAGCGCCATGTTGAAGTTATTTGACATTTTTCGTAAGTAGGAGTTATGTTTGTTTGAAGTAATCTTGCCCGCAATCCCTTGGCACGGTGAAGACTTATTACTTTTAAATTGTACTGGGATGGGAGTTCTTTAAAGACTTCAAGTTTCACCAAATCTTTGCTCCTTTAAATTGCTACAGATACGATGTTTTTCGCTCTCGTTATTAGTTCACAAAGATTTGTAACATTTTCTGTTACACAACATCAAACACAACGCACAAAATCTCCAAGGTTTGTTGCAAAAGAGACGTCGATTATGGGGGGAAAAAAGGCGATAACGATTTTTTAATTAACAACTTCACCTTTTTTAGTTTGCGCTGATTGTGATAGAAACGGTGTACATAATAATGAGTGACTGCAAAAATCTGGCAAAATTGGATGTTTTAGATTAGCTAACAGCTTTAGGCGTGTCGGCATCATCTGTCACGCTGGTCCTCCGACAGTGAACATCGGTAACGCAACACAACACACTTTCATTTCTTCGGTGAACTAATTTTGCTATAGTTTTGTACCAAAGAGCTGTTGTAAAGTTTCACACAGAAGATTAAAATCAACCTTTGTTGTGAGTGAAGAGATTTCACTAATCCACGTCACAAGAAATATTTTTGAAGATTTATTGTCAACATTCTTCCGTTCCGGCAAACAATTTAATCCAAGAAATAATGCACACCACAGATTCATCTCGCTCGAGCATTAGAAAAAGGGCGTTGAAATCGTTCTCACTTTATTCCGGTCACGTATCCGAAGTGAATCGGTGGTGACACAGAACCTAGTCTTTCCTGGACGTCGTTGAAAAAACTCGATTCCCGATATCGATCGCCGTATGAGGTAGAACAGAACTGCCTTCACTTTAAGCCCTTTCGCACCAGTCAGATTGTTGTGCAATGCTCCAAAAAAAAGAGGACTTTTATGTGGCTTGCACTACCACCATCAGTAGAAAACAATAAGCGAAAAGAATATTTTAAAGAAAGTTATTTAGCTAGCTCAACACCGGGAGCAGCTTTAAGCCATCGCAGCGGGTTCGTGGCTCAACGAAATGTACTCGTTTCACATCCAGTGGCTCAAAAGCCCGTTTGCTCTCAGGGGTAAAATTGTGCCACCCTCACACCTCCACACTCATGTATGTATGTATGCACATAGATCCCCACGTACAGACCATATATACAAACACACACACACAAGCATCCAAGGATGAAGCTGCTGGATGAGCATAAAAGCCGTGAAGAAAAACCTCAACAAGAGAAAAAAAATCGTTTGGAGCCCTCGCGTCGATCGGAATAGGGCGCAAAAAAATCAATACTTTTCAACTCCCAGGGTGGCTTTTTGTCGTCGCGTCAATTTTCTGCCATTTTGATAAAATGGAAACACACACACCAGCACACGCACCCAGAATTGATGCTGCGCCGCGGCTGAAAGCTTTTCTTTAGACGCACCAAAAGTGTGAACTTGGGGGAATCGATTGTGAATACGCTTTTTTTACTGCACACCCTACCCTACCCTACCCTCCTTCCAGGTTCCATTCCGACACATACATACACACACACAGCCACGTTGAAAGGCAACCAATATAAAGCCAGTACACTGACACTGGGTTTAAACTGGAGTTGGAGAGGTTTTTAAAAAAGTGTTATTCTTTTGCATTGATTTTCCTGGTTTTCCTTGTGCTGGAAGCCCGTTTCTGGCCTGGATCGCTTCTAAACTGCTCTCCAGAGGGCGCCCGTGTGTTTGGGAGGTTTTTGAACAGATTTAAACCGGGCGTGAATGTGAAGCGTTTTCGCGGACGTACAAGATTTAGTGCGAGTTCCGGGACTCTAGAGATCGCTCTCGAACTTTTCAATCGTTACCAGCAAATAACCCGAAATAGCCCACCCAAACTTACCTGGGCGGATGGTGAGCCTCGGAAGGGAAAATGGGACATGGTTTTCTCTTCTCCTGCTACTGCAAAGCCGCTGGAACGCCGTTCTCCAATCACTGTCTCAATCATTCACCGAACTTTTTTGTTTTACTTGCGTTCCCAAGGTAGTAATGTAGTTATTAACTATCACTATTTCTTTTCTGTTGATGTGTTTTTTTGCTTCTCTTTTCTTTTCTTTTGCACAAAGCGGTGTAACACACAAATTGGTTTAAATTCTTGGCATTCAAACTTCTAGCTTAGCTTCCTACTGTTGCACCACTTCAGACACATTTTCATTGCACCAGTTGCATTGCCACACAAACACACGCTACACTTTCACCCTTGGAGCATCTGGTCTTTGACGCAATCCGTTCCGGAATCGTTTCTTCACGCAATCGGTTAGTGAACAATCCACCAGAGCAGAAGATCTCACCTTTAGCGCACCTTACACTCCAACTGGAAGATCAGCAACATAATCGACACCACGATTGCTTTCGGACATTGTAATCAACAACCTCTTCTTGTGCTTTTAAGAAGATACTAGGGGCTGTTACCACTGATTCGATGTTTGGATGCTGCTTGATCGATGCCCGCACATTTAATCACTGCTACCAGGTTGTCACGATAAACCGTCAAACCGTCGATCGAGCGTGTAATGCCGCCGCTAGTTGCACCCGCGTTTCGAAGTTCGCGGATTGTTTTGCGATATCTCACAGGCACGATTTCGATTTCGGTCACACTACACTCTACACGGACTTCTTTTATTTTCTCACTTGCTACCCTCTCGGGGGCTAAAACAACTATATCTGCGCACCACCGTTTGTTTGTTTACGTTGAACGTTTTCACAAGCCCGCGAATCACAAGTGTGGATTCTGCACCCGGATAAAGATGGTTTTACGCGCACGGTTTCGGGTTAAAAAAGCGGAAGATTCAATTGCGTAGGTTCGCCACCGGAGCGCAACCTGCGCCTTCGCTCAAACTTCGATTCCGAGAAATGCACGCAAGCCCAGCGACAGCGCTGCCGGTTCCTTTCGACACCGACGACTTCGATCCGAGATACGAGAAATACAACTAACGCTGCTTACTGTTCCGTTCGCCTCCCATGGTACCGGTTCGGCATCGGCTCTCTCGCTCCCGGGCCGGAATGGTGAGCGGTTGAGCGAGATGGCGCATGACGACACCTCCTCCTTATTTTTTCCTGTGCGCCGTACGTGCAAGAGTGAGAGCAGCGGGCGTTTTTTCGATTACACTTTATGACACGCATACAAACGCGCGCGCCGGTTGAAACGAGTGCCGCGAAAAACTGCACGCACACGAACGCGGTAGCTCGTTTCTTTCGTGCGGTGTTGTAGCAAGCGATCTCTTTTCTTCGGGTGTGAGGTTTCCGTGCGTGAGAGCGAGATGACAGCGCTCTCACTCTCGCAGGCTGGTAGAATATAAAAAGTAAACAATCGAAACGAAAAAGGAAAAAAAGTCCCCCTTTCTGTACACCGCGAACGCGAGTTTTCCATGGCGTAAGTGTGTGTGTGTGTGTTTTTGGTGATGCATCCAGCATTTTCCCCTACAGAAGGCTCACATTAGGAAAAACGGCAAAAGAATCAAAAAGAAAACTGTCGCACGCGCACCAAGCTAACTGGCTGTGCCTGTTCAGAGATTCGCGACAGTCATCGTCGACAGTTGAGGCGAGATCTGGTGGTGTTTGTACGCAATTCGCACACCAAAAAAAGATTCGCTCAACGATGGGAGATGCTGGGAGACCGAAGAAAACCGTACCGAAAACCGTGTAGTCCGCGTGCTAATGTGTAAAACGAGATGAACAGCAACTGATACAGCGATGATGTGTGCGTATGTGTGTTGAGGGTTATGTTTTTTTATTCGAACCATGCACTATTCTCCATCGACAGCAGCACCCGTGACGATCGAACCAACGTCGAAGTAGTAGTAACGTTGCGCTCACTATCTTCACAGTGAGTCTCGCACCGAGTTGTGGTAGAGTTGTCCTGCATCGAGCACTTCCTTCCGATTTGTGTAAGACGTTGTGTAACCCACTCAAGCACCACACAAGCATACCTAAGGACTACCTTACTTTGTGTGAGAGTGTGAGCTGCCCTTATCATGTTCGTCCTTGTACGATAGCGTTCATAAAACTAATCTTACGCTGACGTTTGTGTTACGGCGCCATGCCAAAAAACAATTTTCTTCTATTTCGGACAAAAAAAGCGGACATCCAGTGTTATTATTTATATTAACTGTGCCATTTCTCTCATACCCCGGGACTGATCACTAAACATCACCTCTTTGTAGCGTGTAAAATGGAACCCATGTAATACCGTGTGGCCTACAACAACTCGGGTACTGACCGACCGGGACCGGGACAGCAGAATAGCAACGCCACGAACACGAAGCGGCTAATCATTTCCTTGTTGAAGGGGAAAACAGAAGAGCAACAAAAAAAAAACCACCGCCGCCGGAAAAGTTACAAAAAAGATTATTGAAAATATATGTAATATAAAAATTACACCCGACTTACCCGTGATCTCGGGTGAGTCGTTGTCGTTTGCCTGGATGTTTGGGCTCTCCTTCTCTCTCTCTCGCTTTTGTGGCTTAAAAAGTCTCAGTCTCTCACACATACACGGAGCTGATCGTGTCTGCTGCTCGAGCTCCTCGTTAATTTGTGTTTTATTTTGTGAAGTTTTTTCGCGTACCGAGTCCTTTTTTCCTGTTTGTTTGAGTCCTTACACCAATGTTTCTCATTTTTGCTCCTCTTTCATGTGTGTATGTGTGTTTTTTTATATTATTCTTCTCTCCGGACTCCTGTTATTCCTTTCTCATTATGCATTAAAATCTACCACGACACTCGTTGGCGAAACAATTCGCTTCCAATAATAATTCTCGGTTGCATTTTGCTAAGTTGAGCACGATCTTTTCATCGTTTTTTTTTGTTCCTGTGTTGCTCTCTTGGCGATAAAGAGAGACGGCACAGGACGAGAAGCAGAACGGCACCAAACGACCCCAACACAACTAATACAACTCATCAGCGCGAAGCAGCTATTCGCACGTACGACGCAGGAAACGAGCAAAAATTCGCTTCGTTGGTTTTTGTGTCTTTGTTGTTATTAATGCTTGGATGTGTTTATGTTTGGGTTTGTGGAGAGGGTTTGTTTCTACTTTTACGTTTTTACGCTTCCATAATGGAGACCAATCCCTGACGAAACGATGGTTTTAACGATGGGAGATTATGTACAGAACAACTTTTGATCGTGTTCTTGGGTTTTGAAACAATCGCAACCCACCGGGTCTTCACCGTCTGCCACGCGGAGCCATGAAGCTGCAAATTAAATCGCTTCTATGTAAAAAAAAAAAACACCCCCCGAACGAACTAATACAGTGGCACAACGTATAATTCTGTTAAATATAATATTTCTTGCTTGCCTTTTCGGGGTGTTTTGTGTGTGTGTGTGTGATTGTGAAGAAAAACTGGCCCAAACGTTTCTGCACAAACAAATACCGACGGTGAAACGCGGTGAAATGAGAGACATCATTAATTTCTGATTTATTATTATTAAAACTTTCCGACACCCGTCACCCGGTGTGGATTTCCGGGTTTACTGTGATGGGAGCAGCAAAATAGGAGACCTTTTCTAGGCGTGAGTTACTATTACAGTCAAGAATATATTTTATCTTTTAGATAATAGTTAAAATATCAAGTAAAATAGATGTTAAATGTTTGAAGAGCTGAAGATTTATTTTGTGGCTTCTTTACAAAAGGTAGAATATCATAATTTAATCTAAAAGCTAAGCAAAAAAGAAGTAAATGTCCGTGCTCTTGTTGGTATGTGGAGCCAGTGATGTCAAACTCATAAATTCAAGCGTAATATTCCAATAATCTCTATATTTTTCATCAAGATCTTAGTAACGCTGTTATTTTCATTAGATTTGAAGACCTATATTTTGTTAAATGCCCTAACAATTAATCTTTTAATCTCTGTTTAAACTAAAAGAGATATAAACCTTGTCTTAGCAAAAACATCGTTGTTTATAAAACTAAAGAATGAAACTCTTTTAAGACTAAAATAATTCAGTCGGTAGAA
Organism: Anopheles maculatus; assembly: GCA_002091835.1. Taxonomy (NCBI): domain Eukaryota; kingdom Metazoa; phylum Arthropoda; class Insecta; order Diptera; family Culicidae; genus Anopheles; species Anopheles maculatus. The sequence goes on along the minus strand of KZ061692.1, from coordinate 143,577 downwards.
CGTTGTTTAAATCGTTTCTTAAAATCATTCCTAATCTTTGAAATTGTCCAGAGACAGAAAGCAACTCTACTCTACTCGATTCTCTGATACAAATATTCTAAAATTTTACCATTGAATTATGCCAACTGTTGATGCGGCTAATTTAATTTTGGTTTGTGATCAATTCAATTCCTAGAACATAAGCTGAAACAGTTGCTATGAAAGTTTTATTGTGCAAAACATCTTGTTAAATGTCTCAACATGTTAAATCTTTTATTTATTTTCCATTATGACGGCTGGAAGCCGTATTTTCACCACCGCGTGTGATGATGTAATGTACATAATTCTTTAGAGTTACAAGGCATTTCGCATGTTAAATCTTATTAAATGTCTTAAATTTGCTTACAAAATGTGTTTCTGTATGAGGTTTCCTACACAGTCTTGCTCATTAAATGGAGAAAGTAGTTATAATATTATTTTGCATAAAAAATTATAAAACTTTGTTCGTAGTATACAATATGGCAACCAAATATTAAAAATTGTGTTAATAATTATGACAATAAGGATGAATGGATCACTGGCAGCTAATTTGGAAGATTTGTAGTAACCAGAGTAGGGTTATGCCTCTTTTCATAATGTAAACACTTACTTAGTAGTACAAATACTACGTTAAATACCACTACAACAAATACTAAAGCATTATAGCAGTCAGCATTGATGTAGATGTTGGAGATGATACAACTGGTGAATAAAATGCTTTTTAACAAGAATCTTGCAACAAGAATTTATACAATGTTGCCTTAAAGCTTAGTTAAAAAATGATTTAGACAGTAAAAAGACATCTCGTAGTAAGAAAATATCGAGAAATTCAATGTGCCTAGAACAATCATTACAGTCTGGAAGACTAGCGCTGATAGTACTGGCTTTTTTGACTAATTGTAGACTTTTTCTAGTTTGTCCTGCGTATGGAGAGAAAGTTGGGTAGAAGTTGCAGAGTCCCTATAGATCTGCTATCTGCTACTAATTTTAAGATCTGATATCTTAATGTTCAAAACGAAAAAAATGCAAAGACTCTAGCTAGCTGTAAGATTAAAATTGAAGACCCTCTAAACAGTTCTTTTAAATTATGTTTTCAGTATATCAAAAAAATAGCTTTAATTGCTAGTCTTTAGGTCATATTTACGACATGCAAAGTCACAATTAGCTTATTAAAACTTGACACAATCATGATACAACTTCAATAAATCGTTTTTGATTTGAGCCTCACACATATTTTATTGAAGTTTTGTTGAAAGCAAAATTAAATGTGATATGAGATATCCTTTAAAAAGTAAAGCGAATTTTAATTAAACGATCCTCGTAGTTGTTGAAGACACCTCGTCACTAAGTATCCATCATCCACGATACTCATTTTTTGTTGTTGCCGAAATCTGTTTGCCTACGGATATTAGGATTTATAATTAGTTAGGGCTGTATTAGTATCCTGTCCAAGCCAGAAAACTGAGTGTAACAGTAAGCGGACACTAATAAGAAGCAGAAAAAGATTAGATTTTTTTTAGAAGACTGAGAAAATATTAAATAAAGAAAGACAGAGCAATGCTAATTCAATGTTCCAAAACCAAATCAGCAACCATCTCTAATTCTGATCCTTTCAATAAAGGCCAAGTTAATCTTTTAGCGTTCGTAGTCTTCACGCATAAGTTACCAAGTTCCAAAACGCGACATGCTTAGTAAAAGTACTCTACCTCAAGCACAGTTTAGCGTACAGAGATATCATTCACCACAATAAAGGAAAGACTGGATTTCCTAGAACAATTCCTCACTGCAAGATGATTCTTATGACCATAAAATAAGTTAAATGCTAAACGGACTATTTGCTAGAACCAATGTTCATCAATTAGCACCCAGCAATGGGGCGAAATTAATTTTATTTTGCAAACCCGCTTCTGCGCACCAGCTTTGTGCGCTATTGTGCACGAATCACGCATATCCATCATTCGGCTAACGCGTGTAAAATCAACCATCGATCGAAAATCGTATGATCACGTACTTGCCCATGTCTTGCCCCATACAACGACCTTTCGAGTTTTCTTCCTTTCGGTTGTATAACGCCCGTTAAGCTTACACGTCCGACGTCCGTCTACTACATCTGACCGCGGTCAGTGTGATACAGGAATAGTGAAGGTAGACGAAGAATTGATTGGAGAACCGTACCGCGCCGTACGACCGATTTGCATAAGATCGACCTTCACCAATGTACGGGACCCACGGGCACGGTTGCACTTTTAAATAATCGAACCCATTGCAGTGCAGCGCCAATAATTGCGGCAGTGTGGAACATGGGACACGATTCAGCGACACATTCGACTGAACAACAGCTAACGCTACGTGTGCCAAGTGCAAACGCGTCTAGAGAAAACAGCAGCAAGTAAAACAAATTTTAAATTCTAATTCCTATTCATTTGTAAAACTTGCGTCCCGACTCACACCACTGCCCGTCTGCCACTCTCCTTGTCGCTCGCTAGAAACAGACGACTTCCACCTGTCCACCTAGCGGGGCGCAACGTACCGGCGGCGACCATTTGTTACGTGGTACAACATAAACATTTTATTCTAATACGTGTGTAACACCTTCTCGGCTGGTACTGGTAGCGAGACTGTCGCAGGCTAGCAATGCAAACATGACCTCAGCCCGTGCTGCCCCTCGGTTCGCCAAACTTCACACCACCTCAGGTCGCTGGAACGTGAGGCGTCGGTCGGTAGGCTAAACTACTTATCCTCCGACTGTGTAGAATAGACTCGCGTGGTGAAAAGATACGATAAAATGGCTTTCCTTGGTCGGACGGTTGGTCGGTCGTGTGGCTGATGCAAACAACATTTGCGCTGCTTCGTCTAAGGCAGCAGTCAACCCGCGCTACGGACCGTAAAGTAGTCGAATGAATATGAGAGTATGAAACAAACGCCTCTAGCAGCAGAGGGGTGTCTGGAGAAAAGGGAGATTGTGGAAGGCTGAAATCAATTTGTTATGCTACTTGACTCAAAAAGTCGTACTAGAGCTCGATTGTACTGACGCAAACCCTTGGATTGAGTGTATGCATGTATGAGGTTACGTGTGCATTCCTTCTAGAGAGCTATTGTTTCAATTGTAAATTCTATTTCCAACAGCTTCGAAAAACACTGCCATGATATATCAGATTAAATTTAACAACATTTTAAACCTTCCACAACTAAGCGTTTAAAAAACAACCATCCTCTGACATAATACTAAACCGGATTACATTTTGACGGGAATTTTAAATGTTATGTCTATCGCCATCTTTCCGTAAAATGTACCCCAAACCGTGTTACGGATACACCGTGTCTCTTAACTGACTGTCTTTCACTGTTGGTAGGCCTAGCCAAGTTACTGAAGGTTGTCTTTACCATTCTGGCTGTTGTTTTAATGTAACACTGTCTAGCTATTAGATTCTCATCCAAAGAACGAACCCACACATACACACGTACAAAACACTCCATTAAACATTCCCGACTATGGTGGAAACAAGCACCGGGTTGGGCAAGTTAGTTGTTAGTTGGTTGTCATTTCGTGCCATTTTACAACGGACAAAACGATAACCCCCTTTGCTCGGCATCGAACCCGATTCACCGCCACAGCCGTACGTGCTGTACGACTTTTGGACTCGCCAAAAGTTCAGCCATAAGGTTAACTTTTTGGTCGTTGGTCGCTTGTCGGCCGGCTCAAAGTTCAGCACGTTCAGCAGCTCGCCCAAGTGAATAGTTTCGGTCAGAACAGACAAACTATCACTTAAAACAAACGCGTCGTTGGTCGCGCCCGTGAACCCGGAGCCTGACCAACCGGAGCCTGGGGGTGAGTTTGAGTTGGCGCGTGTGTGTGTGTGTGTGATTTTGCACGCCAAACTTCACAACCTCATCAAGCACGGGATAGCAGGGCACGGAAATCCTTAATTTCATGCCTTTGTGACCAAAGAAATACCCGTTTTGTAACGTGGCGCACCGTAGTCAATGTGACACTTTTGGATGAATCTTTAGGTGCTTTGGTTTGTTGGAACCGCGTCCCCGCATTCCCCGGGACTAAGGGAAACATCAGCGAGCAAGCGACCGAGTGACAGAGAGCGCACACTAGCAGTCAAATTGGCATAAAATGCTAAAAGCATTAAGTTGTATCATCATCAGCCGTAGCATTAAAGAGCGCGCTCGTACGACGACGGTGTTGTTGTGAAAATGTCGGACCGTGTCCCAAGCAAAAAGGGCGCTCTGAGCACACACACACACACTCTGGTGGCTGACGCGCTGTAAAGGGGATTTTGGGAAGTTTAATTCGGCTGTCGGTTTCGGCACGTGAGACAAAGCGGACGCTGGACGCTGTTTGTACTCATTAACCCGACAGTGGAAGCTGAGTGGTTGGTGTTCGGGGGGGAGTTTTGGGCGGCACGACGACATGCACATGAGCATGAAATTTCGGTTTCGTTCTGTTGAATTAAAAACAAGCCCCAAAGTCTATTATCAATTTACTTTTTAACGATGATTTTATTCGTCTTTATTAGGCGTCGTTAGGGACGGGCACACACACCCAGCAAACACTTGCCGACATATGTGTGTGTGTGTAGTAGGCAGTCAGACATCTTTCGTTTAGTGAGTATCGGTTCGGTTTGACGATGGAAATTAGCGTTCGAGTTCTGTCGAACCGAACCGCGAAAGAGATGCGAAACAATATGTAGTGTACAGTCCGTAACAGAACTGAGCGAACACTTGGTATATTTTAAAATAAAAATAAGACTAAACTAGCTAGTTTAAATTGATGTTCAAGTAGGTTGCAACGGACAGTAAAATTCACATTTCAAAATGTATCAAAATATACTTTAATATTTTCATTTTCATCACGTGCAACATTCACCTCTCTCTGCCATGAAGTTTTTATAGCCAAGATACGATTTTTATCATCGATATTATCGCGAGAGTTAAGGCAAGGCCATCTTTTCATTATATAAACCCTTTTGAATATCGTTTTTAATAAAACTATAGTTAGGATTTGAGATCAAGTTTTTTATTCCTTCGTACTCCATTCGCCGAATGCTGATAACTTTCTTATGATCTGATCGGATGTGATAATGATGATAATACTGAATAAGGATGAGACAAACGATCTCCCTGACGAACGTTGACGCTTACAACGATATTGATTGCACAGCGTTAGGGCAGCTACTTATTTACTTATCAGGCCCTACAACCACTTCGCGGTCTTGGCCTGCTGCAACAATCCTCGATACCGCTCACGGTCTAGCGCCGTCGTCTGCCAATCCAATATTCCATCAGCGCCGTCACTCCATCTCAGTCCATCTCGCCTCCTCCATGTGGAAGGCCTAAAAGGACTTTACGGGCTGGGTCGTCCGGTGCCATTCTCATGACATGACACGATGGTGAGATCACCGTACAGCTCGACGAGCTCGTCATTCTAGAGGCTCCTCCATTGTCCTCCAGCTGCGCAAAATTAAATGTGATATGAGATATCCTTTAAAAAGTAAAGCGAATTTTAATTAAACGATCCTCGTAGTTGTTGAAGACACCTGGTCACTAAGTATCCATCATCCACGATATTAATTTTTTGTTCTTGCTTAAATCTGTTTCCCACCGGATATTAGGACTTATAATTAGTTAGGGTTGTATAAGCTGTACATTATCCTGTCCAAGCCAGAGAACTGAGTTTAACAGTAAGCGGACACTAATAAGAAGCAGAAAAAGATTAGATTTTTTTTAGAAGACTGAGAAAATATTAAATAAAGAAAGACAGAGCAATGCTAATTCAATGTTCCAAAACCAAATCAGCAACCATCTCTAATTCTGATCCTTTCAATAAAGGCCAAGTTAATCTTTTAGCGTTCGTAGTCTTCACGCATAAGTTACCAAGTTCCAAAACGCGACATGCTTAGTAAAAGTACTCTACCTCAAGCACAGTTTAGCGTACAGAGATATCATTCACCACAATAAAGGAAAGACTGGATTTCCTAGAACAATTCCTCACTGCAAGATGATTCTTATGACCATAAAATAAGTTAAATGCTAAACGGACTATTTGCTAGAACCAATGTTCATCAATTAGCACCCAGCAATGGGGCGAAATTAATTTTATTTTGCAAACCCGCTTCTGCGCACCAGCTTTGTGCGCTATTGTGCACGAATCACGCATATCCATCATTCGGCTAACGCGTGTAAAATCAACCATCGATCGAAAATCGTATGATCACGTACTTGCCCATGTCTTGCCCCATACAACGACCTTTCGAGTTTTCTTCCTTTCGGTTGTATAACGCCCGTTAAGCTTACACGTCCGACGTCCGTCTACTACATCTGACCGCGGTCAGTGTGATACAGGAATAGTGAAGGTAGACGAAGAATTGATTGGAGAACCGTACCGCGCCGTACGACCGATTTGCATAAGATCGACCTTCACCAATGTACGGGACCCACGGGCACGGTTGCACTTTTAAATAATCGAACCCATTGCAGTGCAGCGCCAATAATTGCGGCAGTGTGGAACATGGGACACGATTCAGCGACACATTCGACTGAACAACAGCTAACGCTACGTGTGCCAAGTGCAAACGCGTCTAGAGAAAACAGCAGCAAGTAAAACAAATTTTAAATTCTAATTCCTATTCATTTGTAAAACTTGCGTCCCGACTCACACCACTGCCCGTCTGCCACTCTCCTTGTCGCTCGCTAGAAACAGACGACTTCCACCTGTCCACCTAGCGGGGCGCAACGTACCGGCGGCGACCATTTGTTACGTGGTACAACATAAACATTTTATTCTAATACGTGTGTAACACCTTCTCGGCTGGTACTGGTAGCGAGACTGTCGCAGGCTAGCAATGCAAACATGACCTCAGCCCGTGCTGCCCCTCGGTTCGCCAAACTTCACACCACCTCTCTGGTCTCTGGAACGTGAGGCGTCGGTCGGTAGGCTAAACTACTTATCCTCCGACTGTGTAGAATAGAGTCGCGTGGTGAAAAGATACGATAAAATGGCTTTCCTTGGTCGGACGGTTGGTCGGTCGTGTGGCTGATGCAAACAACATTTGCGCTGCTTCATCTAAGGCAGCAGTCAACCCGCGCTACGGACCGTAAAGTAGTCGAATGAATATGAGAGTATGAAACAAACGCCTCTAGCAGCAGAGGGGTGTCTGGAGAAAAGGGAGATTGTGGAAGGCTGAAATCAATTTGTTATGCTACTTGACTCAAAAAGTCGTACTAGAGCTCGATTGTACTGACGCAAACCCTTGGATTGAGTGTATGCGTGTATGAGGTTACGTGTGCATATTACTGCTTAGAGCTATTGTTTCAATTGTAAATTCTATTTCCAACAGCTTCGAAAAACACTGCCACGATATATCAGATTAAATTTAACAACATTTTAAAGCTTCCACAACTAAGCGTTTAAAAAACAACCATCGTATGACATAATACTAAACCGGATTACATTTTGACGGGAATTTTAAATGTTATGTCTATCGCCATCTTTCCGTAAAATGTACCCCAAACCGTGTTACGGATACACCGTGTCTCTTAACTGACTGTCTTTCACTGTTGGTAGGCCTAGCCAAGTTACTGAAGGTTGTCTTTACCATTCTGGCTGTTGTTTTAATGTAACACTGTCTAGCTATTAGATTCTCATCCAAAGAACGAACCCACACACATACACACACACACGTACAAAACACTCCATTAAACATTCCCGACTATGGTGGAAACAAACACCGGGTTGGGCAAGTTAGTTGTTAGTTGGTTGTCATTTCGTGCCATTTTACAACGGACAAAACGATAACCCCCTTTGCTCGGCATCGAACCCGATTCACCGCCACAGCCGTACGTGCTGTACGACTTTTGGACTCGCCAAAAGTTCAGCCATAAGGTTAACTTTTTGGTCGTTGGTCGCTTGTCGGCCGGCTCAAAGTTCAGCACGTTCAGCAGCTCGCCCAAGTGAATAGTTTCGGTCAGAACAGACAAACTATCACTTAAAACAAACGCGTCGTTGGTCGCGCCCGTGAACCCGGAGCCTGACCAACCAGAGCCTGGGGGTGAGTTCGAGCTGGCGCGTATGTGTGTGTGTGTGATTTTGCACGCCAAACTTCACAACCTCATCAAGCACGGGATAGCAGGGCACGGAAATCCTTAATTTCATGCCTTTGTGACCAAAGAAATACCCGTTTTGTAACGTGGCGCACCGTAGTCAATGTGACACTTTTGGATGAATCTTTAGGTGCTTTGGTTTGTTGGAACCGCGTCCCCGCATTCCCCGGGACTAAGGGAACCATCAGCGAGCAAGCGACCGAGTGACAGAGAGCGCACACAAGCAGTCAAATTGGCATAAAATGCTAAAAGCATTAAGCTGTATCATCATCAGCCGTAGCATTAAAGAGCGCGCTCGTACGACGACGGTGTTGTTGTGAAAATGTCGGACCGTGTCCCAAGCAAAAAGGGCGCTCTGAGCACACACACACACACTCTGGTGGCTGACGCGCTGTAAAGGGGATTTTGGGAAGTTTAATTCGGCTGTCGGTTTCGGCACGTGAGACAAAGCGGACGCTGGACGCTGTTTGTACTCATTAACCCGACAGTGGAAGCTGAGTGGTTGGTGTTCGGGGGGGAGTTTTGGGCGGCACGACGACATGCACATGAGCATAAAATTTCGGTTTCGTTCTGTTGAATTAAAAACAAGCCCCAAAGTCTATTATCAATTTACTTTTTAACGATGATTTTATTCGTCTTTATTAGGCGTCGTTAGGGACGGGCACACACACCCAGCAAACACTTGCCGACATATGTGTGTGTGTGTGTGTAGTAGGCAGTCAGACATCTTTCGTTTAGTGAGTATCGGTTCGGTTTGACGATGGAAATTAGCGTTTGAGTTCTGTCGAACCGAACCGCGAAAGAGATGCGAAACAATATGTAGTGTACAGTCCGTAACAGAACTGAGCGAACACTTGGTATATTTTAAAATAAAAATAAGACTAAACTAGCTAGTTTAAATTGATGTTCAAGCAGGTAGCAACGGACAGATAAATTCACATTTAAAGATGTATCAAAATATACTTTAATATTTTCATTTTCATCACGTGCACCATTCACCTATCTCTGCCATGAAGTTTTTATAGCCAAGATACGATTTTTATCATCGATATTATCGCGAGAGTTAAGGCCATCTTTTTATTAACTAAACCCTTTTGAATATCGTTTTTAATAAAACTATAGTTAGGATTTGAGATCAAGTTTTTTATTCCTTCGTACTCCATTCGCCGAATGCTGATAACTTTCTTACGATCTGATCGGATGTGATAATAATGATAATACTGAATAAGGATGAGACAAACGATCTCCCTGACGAACGTTGACGCTTATAACGATATTGATTGCACAGCGTCCTCCATGTGGACGGCCTAAAAGGACATTACGGGCTGGGTCGTCCGGTGCCATTTTCATGACATGACACGATGGTGAGATCACCGTACAGCTCGACGAGCTCGTCATTCTAGAGGCTCGTCCATTGTCCTCCAGTTGGACATAACTATGTATATTTATGTAGAAGAAGTACCATTCATTAGATGTTCTACTAATGTATAACTGTACAGAAACTTTGGTACATTATCGTTATACGTCGCTATGCATGGCTAAGCGAAATAGATAGCTTAGTGTTTAAAAAAAGCAGTGCCTTTATAAGAGAGGTTAAATGTTAGAAATTGTTAAAAAAATATAGTTAAATATGTAACTCTATAAATGCGGGCTAATCAGAAGAATGAGACATGCAAATGCTCACAATTATGAATACGAGAAAAAGTCATTTAATTACTTAAAAATACAACTTAAAATATTTAGCGATAAATTTGGCCTGCTCTTACCGTGATATTGATTTTGATATATTTATCCAATATCTTATACACATTTTATCTTTCTGAAAAGTGCATTCTTCAGTATATTTCCTGTTTAAAATACCCATGTAACACAAACTATGTCCGATATTTGAAGGTATTTAAATTAGGTAATTCAGTAAGTATGTACCTTTAAATACATCTAAGAGGTAAGTAAGAACCATCCATTGTGTGAATTCAGCAGTGAAATGCGTGCTTGGTTCGTTCAGCCCATATATTTTTCTGCTGTAAACGTTTTTAGTTTCTGGCCTTGCTTAAGCTTGTCACTTCTTAAATATAAATACGTTTTTTAAATGATATATCGAAAATTCTTAGGCCATTAAAAAATTTAAGGAATACATTCGATATCAAACGTCCTTAAAATCTAAATGTGATAAAAGTCATATCTTGACCTTAAAAACTGCATGGCAACGAGCAAAAGACGTAAATATAATGATTCAAAAATATGTTTACGGTAATAAAGGTCGTATTTATTTAATAATAGTTGTCTAATTGTATGTTTTAAACATATTTTAAAGCCATGGCCAAGAAAGATATGTTCCTTTGAGCAATTTTGCATACGCCAAAAATATATTAACAGTAGATTCTATGATAAACTAAGCCAGTCTTAATGTGTGTATTTTGCGGCTTAAATATTGTCAACTCTCTAGACAAATTGGCGGGAAAAACTAACCCCCAAAACCCCAAAAGTATTAGACATTATTCTATCAAAAACTAAAAACTAGATTCAATCAGATGTCTTTGTTTTGGTTGGTTTTGGTCATTTCTTTAATTTCTTTGGCAAAGTCAACTCATATTACCAGTGCTCTAGAAATGTAAGGAAAAGATTTAAATGAAATAATAAATATTAAATAGTTTATATTGATTAGATGTAAATTTCACACTGTTATATAGTCCTTACAGTTTAAATTTAATTCTCAGCAAAAATGCAATTTTGGGACGCGTTTAGCAATTATTTTTATAGTATATCAGTTTTCAAATGCTTTGGGATGAGTTCACCTTATTTGTTCCCCCTTTTCGCACTACTCTTCAGTTAATCTTCAGATTTTCAAGCTAAAGTCATCCTCATCAGACCCCAATGTTTGTTAAATAACAGTTTTATTTTAAATGCGTGATTTTATTATTCATTGAATCACTAGTCCATCAAACAAACCTCTTCTAGTGCTTTCTTTATTCTCAAAAAACAAGTGCTCGTGTATTTCTGTTAAGAACTGTTAAAAATAAGCAATTTAATCATTATTGTGATAATATTCCAAAATAAAAATACAATAAGATGCGGTCATTTGTGTTGTTTTTTCATTATTTTAAACTTAAACAGGCACGTAAAGGCGCTTTTCTTTTCATTAAATTACCTTTTAACGTTGGGCAATGTAACGTAATGGGCAATGGATAGGCCATTGGCTAGAAAACAAAGTGTTAGCTCTTTCTTTCTCTCGCTCTCTCGATACCTAAAACACATAACAGCTACATAACAACAACAGAAAAAAACATAAACCCTTTAGAAGTAAAACCCCTTTCGAGCTAGAAACATTCAATGAAAAACCTCAAAAACCATTTCATTAATCTCGAGTCTCGCGCCCGCAACTTGTCGGGCGGCCACTTTTGTCTTTCTTCTCGCGCTAGAAGCCGCATTTGATTAGCCGGCAGCCGGCTTCTTCATTTTCGCTCCCCTTTACTTTTTTCTTTTCGCTGCCTTCTTTCACTCGCTTCACTATTTAATGTGTACATACGCGCGGGATGTATTCCACGTACTTTTTTTTCTTCTGGTCTACTCTATCTCTCTTCCAACCCGTGTTGTTGCGTTCTTTTCCCAAGGCGGCATCCTTTTTACTTCTGACCACCCGTACCCGCATACCCGCGGGTAGCTTTCTTCTGCCTCCCTTACGGCCCTTTCCCTAATCGCTCGTCATGGGTATTCGCTTCCCAAGTAGTCGTTACAGGAATGGGTCATGTTATTTGAAACTCCTCTTAATGTTCGACCGTCGCGCGTGAGCCGAGCTGTCGGAAGGGCGAAAGGGCGAGAGCTCCAACGACTTCCAAAGCCCAGCAACGCACGCCGGAGGTTTGATGAGATTTTTATTTTATTACAAAAGGGTTTAATTCTGAAATAATACCATCAATTCAGCTTGCTAATTTAAAGCGCAGCCCATTTCTTTCGGCACTGAAAGATGATTTGATGGGATTCGTGTGGGGAGGGCAGGGAGAGAGAGAAGGGGAGCTTTGTGTGTGCGCCAAAAGTTATTGGCGAATCCGGTAATCGACGCAAGTGGTTGAGGTTTAATTTGTTGTGATGCGACCTTTGTTTGATGGCTGCCACACAGCATGCCAACCATTTTTAATGCCAACCATTGTTTTTAGGGGATGCAATTTTAAAAAGACGTCAGCTTTATGGTGGTATTGGTGGTTGTGGCGCACTTTGACACTTTATGAGCTGAGTCGAGTTCTTCGCCGTACTGACACGAACCAACGACGACGTATCGCTTTAATTAATTGATCGACTAGACGCGGGCAACATCAGAAAGCCGCCATATTGCTGTTTTTCTTTATCAATTTGCCCGCATCGGAACAGCTCGCTTGATGTTTGTTTTATATGTGGTGCTCCGATTCTATCGCCGTAACCCGTATTATCTGATCACCAATAATCGCGTATCTCGCGCGAAGATTGAGTGTGTGTGTGTGAGTGACACATCCGAAGGTTCCAACCGGCTCGCTCTTGACGCACAAAAGTGTACAGTTTTCAGTTCATTAGCGTTCAAAAGGGGCACACTTGTACCCGGGGGCCTGGGGCTGGGCCGCCATCTCCGCGACGATGACGAAGAGTGACAAATTGATCTAGGTATATCTAATGGGATTAGCAGCGTCGGGAAGCGCTACAGAAAATTGGAGCGTTATATGGAGACATCGGTCGAGTGGATTCGAGTTTAATTCCGCTCGCTTCGTTTATTGTCACGAGACGATTAATTTGTTTTATAATTTCCGTTTCCAACCGGTCCCGGGGTCCATTATCGCGGCGGGGGCTGTGTCTTTTTTTTGTTTTGTTTGGTTTTTCGTTGACCAAAGAAGGGGGTGAGAGTTGGTTTTTTGCGCGAAGCTAACATGTAAAATGAGCGGCTGAGCATGGGTCACTGATGTCATTTAGTTTGGCAAGAGCATCCGTGAAGAGACATCCCCGTTCGTAGGCCGATTAGCGTGTTGGCGTACGTAATTTAATCGTCTCGTTGGCTAAGAATATGATGAGATTTATTTAATTTCTCAAACATTGTTCCAGAGTGGACATTATTCAAACAGAAAAGATAATGTTTTTGCTTCGTACAGGTCTACTCAATACGAAGGATTTTTTTGTCCGAAAATGCTGCCAACCCATACCAAAATATGATATCATTAATTAATATTAATAATCCTTCCAATCAATACTGTAAAAACTAATGGGTTGGTTATCACTGATAGATGAGGTCTTAAGGAAAATATTTTGAAGTATTTATCAATCATAGTGTGAGAATATTCACTTGAAAAGATTTTGTATTCCCAGCTCTACTATTAATTAATCCTTACATAATTAATTTAATAAATTCAATTGTATTTCAAGGATCATTCTATCAATTATTAGCGTAGTAAACTGTGTTCTCCATCTACAAAATTAAAAAGCAAGGGCATTTCTCAAAGCTACAGATTTTTTATAATACTTAATGCCAGTACAAATACATTTTCCTGAACGTATGTGATGAATCGATACGGTAATTCAAAAACGTTGTTAAAATCGTTTATTCTAACGTCAATGTTCATCATAAAGCTGATTATTTTTTAATTAATCTTCAATAAACAATATCAACAGTTAGGTGATTGAAAGCACCAAAATTTCAAATTAAAAAATGATGGTTTGGAAAGACCAATTCGTAGGATTTATCTTCCCCTCTCATTTTTAAAAGGTTGTCGACAAGCAGTGTGTTCCAGAAAATAGCAATTAAAGTCTAAATTTTATCAGACAAATGATCTATCACAACTTTGAATTTTCGTATGATACTTACAGGAAAACAAACTGGTCATTCTGTGTCTCCAATCTCTTCATAAATCTAAAACACGTTATGGACCAGAAAGAACGTTTTATCAAGAATAAGCAGGTTATCGAAATATCTTCAGACTTAAGGAGACCTGCTGTCGGACCAGAGATGGGGTTCTGGTCAGTTACTAGCCAGAGGTCCTCTCGCAATGTGCTCAGTAATTTGATCAATTATTCAATGAACAGGTCAACGAACAGCAAGAGGCTCCATTAGCAGATGATGTCATAGGCTAGAGTGCAGCAACTACAGGAATATTGGGGTGTTGAATATCTTCTACAAGATCGTCTCCTTGACCCATTCGCCGAAGAGGTAGTTGTAAATTATCAGAGAGGATTCCCGAAAGGAAAATCAACCACAGACCATATCTTTATCATACTACAAATCTTGAAGAAGATGCAATTCTAGGGAGCAGGAACTACACTCCTATCATCTCTTAATCGCTATAGCTATAGAAAAACTATACGACGCAATGAGCTCCCGACCAAGCTTACCAAGATTGTAAGAATGACAATAACAATGACTTACATAACATGTCATGTGGAATTTAAAGGAAAACTTGCGGGTCCTTTAACAGCACCAATTAAATACCAAAAATATGATCTAGGGAAAATACTGGCATCTCATCAATCTGGCGAAAGATAGGACCTTCCGAAACTCAGAGGTAGAAATTTCGCGAGCCCTCTTCTATAAGTCAATTCAGATCATGCCATACGTTGATGCCAGAGACATCATTGATTGGAGGCTCTTCTAAGTAGCAGTAGCTTATAAAAGGATTGAAAAAAGCGGCACTAAAACTTGAGATGTTCTGATATGCGTAATTTTCCTGGCTACCCACTGGTCACACGACAGCCTGAGGGATTCGCCACTCAAAACACCTGTTGTAACGGTCGAAGCTGGGACTGTATAGAACATTCGTAGTTCTAATAGTCATGTACGCCTCTAAGATATGGACTTTCGGTGTGGCAAGATGTATCGAGGATTGTTGGAACAAACTAATACTTTGACGCGGTTATAGCGCCTGATAAGTAAGTTAGTATTCAAATAATATATGTCCCCAAAACTGTGAAACTTGTAAGAATATAAAGAAATATTATAAAATATCAAAAGAAAATTGCAGTGCATTTTCAGTCCCAACAAATACGTTACATATTCTTGATTAGTTTTAAAGAGAAAGTTCACAATAATGCATCATTAGTAGAAAGCATCGTATGATCCAACAATTTATGCAGAGTTATTGAAGCTACTATGCTTCACTATGAAAACCAGTTTAGCTTTCGTTAATTGATTCATTCCATTCAGTTGCATCCGATGTTTGCTCCTATCTCCAGAGCAAAGTGATCTCATTAATCTTTCCCATAAGCTGGATGTACGGTTTCCACGATAACCGGTACCCGCAACGTGAGGTCTCTATCAATGCAAATTAAATCTATGCACATCTCTTATCAGTAAGCATTACCGGCGAATGAAAGGGACTCATTAAGAGTTGTTTCTTGAAGGTTGGATAGCTCCGAAACCGTTAGGAATTGTGCGTAATGCCATTAAAAATGCAACTAATGGAAGAATTACCGGAAAGTGGACTAGCCAGGTCCGGTATGGTATGGTTCTGCCTTTCGTTTAAAACTTATCGTACTCAAGTGTGAAAGAGTTACGAAAAAATTGAGTCATTTAGGATAACTGGACTGGACCGAAAGTTGACTCCGCAACGGTTCACGTTGACTGACCAAGTCTTATCGGCAATTAAACGTCATTATATCCACAAAAATACAAAACGCCACACAGACAGACAATCGGATGAATTAGGAGCTAATGAAAGCTTCCAGAAAAAAATATGATGTTTTACTAATTTCGAGTTGAGAAATCTACTGCCCGCCACCCTTTCGATATCCTCGTTTTGTTTCGATAGCGGTAATGTGTTTTGTTGATTGCACGGTATCAGTAGGTCAAGAGCCGTCAACCGAAGTATTCGGTGAATGATTTTCTGCTTTCTTGAGCAAAACCCATGCACAGGCGACTAAGTGGGTGTAGTGCTTTTTATTGCCTAATCGAAACAAAACTATGCTAAAGCACAACATTGGGAGCAATTATTAGACTAAATGAGATGCTTCGGAAAAGCGAAACGAGCAAAACGCACATCATTCGGAACAAGATAAAAATGGATCTGGTTCGAGCTTTGCCGGCGAGGTAACGTGTGCAGCGATAGGCAGATTGATCAAAAATTAATCATACCGAGGCATGATTAATTTGAATGAACTCCATTTCTCCCGTCCAAACTCCGGTCCCATTAGTATCGTCAGGGCAATTGATAAATGTAACCATAATTCGGTTCGTTAATGTGTTGCCGGAAACGCCGCCGTCACCAACTAATCGCGCCGGATCTCAAAGTTCAAGCAGTTGATGAATCTTAATTTTTCTTCATAAAAAGGGCCTCGGATTGCTTTCTAAATGGCTTTCTCTCTCCACCGCGGTGTTTGTCAACCAAGTGAAATGAAAAAGTGTCCCCTTTTTTATGTTTGGCAACCCATAAATATCGATTCTCTAGTTGACGCATTTTCCGCTTCCATAATTAACGGAGGGAGATTGAGAGAGAAAGAAGGAAAGAGGCACGAAACGTTACAAACCGAAGATGTCCTAGCGCGTGCCAATGTACCAACCAGTAATCGGGTCCTTGTGCCCTCGTCCGCCCGAGTATTGGCGAGTGTTAGTGCTGGTGTGTTTTAATTAATGCTAAGCTGCTGGCTCTCGCTTTCTTAAGTCAACCTGGGCAGGCTGAGCAAGTAATGTCGATCGGGGAAAGGGACACGCAAAAAAGGACTCGGGAATGTTAATGTATTCGGTTTCGTTTTTCCATTTTGCTTTTTCTGTTTGGGGCGGTCGGCCTTTATCTAATTCCCTTGTACACAGATACACGGTCGCGCTAATCCTTCGGCCGTTAAATCAGGTCATTCGAAGGGTCGGTGGTACCGCGATTCTATTTGCGTGTGCGCTAATCGAATCGAATAAACCGACCAAGGTGAGCAGAGGACCAATTCCACCAGCAAGATGGATGAAGATTGTAAGAGAGCGGCCCTCCAGGACGACGGTGTGTGTGTGTAATGGCGCGAATGACCGAGAGGCGTCTCTGTCTGTTGGTGTTGGTGGTTTGGGCTTTTTTACGAGCAAAACCGCATAATTGTGCGGAAGAAAATCGTAAAGCCCGCTCCAGACGAAGCGCAAACTAGATTGCAAACTAAAACGCGAAGGCTGGTAGTAATGTCATACCATACGAATTTGACAGCATTTTGTTCGCAAAATCGTAGTTGCGCTTGGATTTGCGCTTCGTGTGGAGCGGCTTTAAAGCAATGAAACGAGCGCAATTACTGTGTTTTGGGTTTGTGCTAGGGACGGAAATAGTGGAATAATGTATTAAGTTAATTGAAAGATTTGTTTAATGTAAATTTTAGCGAAACGCTGGTGTTGTGGTGGCTTTACTATGTAGTCATTTGCTTTAAAAGCACAGTTGAAAGAAATGTGAGTGACTATTGAGTGCTCGCTGTGATCGAATCTCACTGAGTAATCTTTTAATTTTTGCGTTGCCATAGTACTGGCCGTGTCATGTCGCCTCCTCATCATTATGGCAGTGCTGCCAGCAGCTGGTGAAGAAAAAGCCCAATTTTCTTGACAAATTTCTAAAAGCTTCACAAGAAAAGTAATGTAATGTAAAACACTAGTTTGATTATTATTCTCTACCATTACAAACAACATTCTCAATCACATCATCTCGTTTGTTGATGGCCATCTTGGAAAACTAAACTCTCCACGGGCATCCACCGTCGCAAGTCAAAGTCGTGCTTCTTTTCTACGCCTCAATGTCCTTGGGACTCGCCAACAAACAAACTAAGAACAGCTCCCAGGATGTTTTCTTATTCGCTTTTTTTTGTTCGCCCCAAATCCCACTCGTCCGATGTCACCGAATATCTTTGTTTGTTGAGTCCCGTAAAAGCTTGCGTACCAAGGCTCTCTTTACATAAAGAATGTCAAGAGAAAGAAAAAAGAGAAGAAAGCTTCCGGGAATGGTAAAACAGAGGAGTAAACTACTGGAACAGGAAACTCCGCATGGCGCAGTACAATTTTTCTACGGCATACACCAAAAAAAAAGAAGTCCCTTCAAGTCTTTGCCCTGAACTCTATTAATATGAACATTTGTAGTGTACAAATACAGATGTACTTAACTGCTGTTCCGAAGGCTGTGCCTGTGACGGTCAGTTTCACCCTTCTGCCTATGCCGTTGCTTCTGACGCGAACCAACTCCGGGCGTACAAAGCGGAAACAACTGGCCAAAGCTCGTTATTTACAAATGTGACCAGTTTGTGGATGGGAATTGTGGTGGGATGGGTTTGGAAGGAAAATAGGTAGTGGAAGCACAAAGTTCATCGTATTCGTTCGCGCGTCCTGCGGTCTTGTCCAACTACTGTACTCTGAATGGGTGTAAAGACAGGCGAAAGGACACAACCCCGACAGCTCCCTCAGCTTCTTGGTGGTTTGGGAAAAAATGGATTTCCCCTTTTTACCACCACTACAGACAAGAAAACACAGAAAAAAAGGCGCAGCGTAACGAGTTTCTTCGCTTTTCTTTCGCTCTCCCCTTTTTCGATTTTCGTTGTGGTGAATAGCAAAAAAAAGAAACGAACAAGCGAGACGGTTTCCGTGGTGAAAAACGCAGCGTATGCCATCTTATTCGTTCAACGAGGGTGCGCTCGAGTGAGTGTGTGCGTGACGGAGCCAACAACGGGCGAACGAAAGAGAGCAAACGAGACACGCCTTTCGGGAGGTTCTTTTGTGTTTTTTTTCTTGCTTTGAAACACACACACACACAGGCACACGCTGTACTTTTGGACGCGAAAACGCGAGCTTTCCGAAGATGATGAATGATGCTGTTTCGCGGCCGCGCTATTGAACGCACACAAAGAAAAGCAGCGAAGGAAGCGTAGAGCGTTTTTGATTGTGTTGCTTTTTTGTCGTGTGCGTGCTCGCTCGCTCTCTCTCTTTTACTCTCTCGCAGTCTTGGTGAGCAATATGTACAAAGTAAGAATAAAAAACCAACGAAGCTTGTTCGCTGGAGAATTACACCCTTGAAACGTAAAGCGTTTTTTGTGGTGAATAAAGACGGGTTTTTTTTCTATATGTACCTGTTTTGGGGGGGACTCCGTGTGGCCGCGTGTGTATATTTAGCGCACGATCTTGTGATATTGTAACAGTAGTAGTTTTGCGCTCATTTTTCTCATTTTTCACATGAAGCCGCTTTTCGTATTGGCTCGTAGCACTTTGCTTGATGATTTTCATCGCTGTCCTACGCTTGTTTTACAACGATTTATAATAACAAGTGCTGGGGGGGTGGGTTGTAGGTGGTGGTAGAGCTTTTTCGCTTTATCAGAGCACTAATGGTAGGAGAAACAGGCTCAAAAGCATACACACAGCGCGGTGCTCTATCAGGAACATTTAGAAGATATGGTGAACAGAGACTTCTTTTCCTCCAAAAAACTGATATTCTTAACTGGTTGCTTGTTCGGACATGGGTTTGTAGCTCGAAACAAATAATAAAAAAAACCGAATCGTTCGCTTCGCTACGGTTGATCCCTTGTTGGAGCTGTGATCGTTTACGATGTTGCGGTCGAGGTGAAACAACTGCCAAAGCCATTTGTTGTAGCGCTCTGATACGGCACAGGATTTTTGGGGGCAAGACTGACATTATGAAAGAGATAACACAAAGGAAGAAAAACACAGAGAGCGAGAGAGGGATAGAGAACGAGAGCGAAAGAGAAAGACAAAAGCACCGAGTGGAACAACGAACGAATAAAGTGGAACGAAAACACTTGGCAAAAGGATGAGTTTTCTTAATCAAAATTTGTAATCAGCGAAAATGGCTTCCCGTCCCTAAAGTCTTGCGTCTTGCTTTGGATGATTTTTCTTTTCTCGGTCGTCCTTTTTCCACCCATCGTACGTGTGGCTGTGTCTGTGAGGTTTTTCCGACCCCATTTCGCACTCGTTGTCCCAACAAAGGGGCAATGGATGCTACAGATCGCTCGTCTTTAGCGAGAGCTTTATGTATCCGAAGAACCCCCGTGTGGAAGCGATAAAAACCGAACAAAACAGGAACATAATATCTTTTTAGTTCGTACAACGGTTACGTTGCGCATCTCCACGCGCTGCCCGGCATGTGTGGCGCACCCAGCAAGCTCTAAGGATGTACACACATCAACCTTGTCCCCGAGTCAGCGAGGACGAGAATGACGACGACCGCATCGTACCCGCAAAAGCGATTGTTTGCGATCGGCGAAGGCCACTAAGCTGGTTCGCAGGAGGAGTTGCCTCAGGAGCCAGGAAGGAAGAACTGAAGAAGGTGAATCGTTCGCGGAGAGTTTCGCGGTTGTACATATGTAAAGTTTGCTTTAACTGGCGTATCGGAAGTCGAACGATGGATGGAAAGCACGGGGTAGGGTACGCAGCGGCATGGAAACCGAGGGGAGAATGAGATAGAATCCTTCGCAGCATATAATGCCAATCCACACAAGTAACTTGTGTCCGACAAGAGTGTGCAAGGGTGCGCCAGGATAAGCGAGTCGTCTAGGGTGAGCATTAGCGAGGAACACTGAAGTGAAGCAGGCAAACAGACAAGAACAAAATAAAAAAGGTTAAATACACTTGCTATCAAACCGAGCGGATTGTTTGACTGTAAGCGAGAAAGAAACGCCATACACGAGATACAAAATACAATAACATTAACGGTGATAAAACTAACCTAAAAAGGCATATTACAAAGAGAACTTTCTATCGGTGGATAGCAATGGAGAATCCACGAAAGCAAAGCATCCAAACACCCATACAAACGACCCCGTGATGTGGTTGGGACAACAGCAAAAAAAAGGACACGAGTTATTTAGCCTTTTGTACACATTGTATTACTTTCTTTGCCCGCTAGACACTGTACTAGACACCGTAGTTCATATACTGGTGTTGCTGGTGGTTTCTTGCGCACAAAAGTCACCATACTCGAGCTGGAAAAATCGAAGTAAAAGGACAACAGTTGTACAGTTGGCTGTAGACTAGTTGTAGAGTTTACGGAATCTCCAAGACGGATAGAAAGACGATCCGCGTACCCTCGCAGCTGACGTGACGTGAAAAGCTTTTTGGAGGGAGGATTGTAGTTGAGGTTATATTTTCGCTTCGGTTATATTTTGCCATTGCCGCCCGCTGGTGATTTGTTTCTTTTGTTCAATCCCTCTGGGGAACGGTGTCACATGCCGCAGGCGTAAGGCGGAGGTCAATGTTTGCAGCTTACAATCGGGTTTTTACTGCTACTGTTTGGTAAGGGCTTTTATTCATTTGGCTAGAGGTGGTGTTGAGATGTTTGAGTAATTGTTGTATATTTAGGTGAAAATTAATACCTCGTTTCTAAGAGTTTATCTAGATATAATTAAAATAATCAGTCTATGAGTTATTAAAATCATGATTAAAGTATAAATCCCAGGTATAAAACTACTTTTCCTTTGAATTGTGCACTAGTTTATGTTGTATTTAATGTATTGCCTTATAAATAATGTTTGGAATATAGAGCAAATTAGGCCTTTCTATAATATCATTTGATGGATATGTCGTTTCTGTGGATACGTAGTTGATTACAGGAGTACAGCAGTACAGCAAAGAAGCGTCTTAGGCTCTTTAATATGTACATCAATGATATTGTAAACCATCTACCAGCTGCACTTGAATTATTTGGTCCTCCAGCAAATAACGGTCGTCTTGAAATCGATTGTGCCAGGTGAACTGTGGTGCGATTTTTGTGTTTGCAAGTTCGAGAATGATATAATTTAATTGTGTAAACACACGAGTAATTATTTCGTGCGGGTAAAAGTTTTTGTTTATTGGTAATGTCTGATTTTGAGCCAAGTAAGCGCCAATATCATCAGCTCGATCGAACATCCACAGTTGCAAAATTCTCCTGCGTATTTGGTGGGACCAGCTTCGGCATCATCTATCATGAACTTCTGAAACCGAGAGCACTATGTGAAAAATGGCCATAGTACTGCCCCCATAAAAAGTCATTTTGCTGCATAGCAACGCTCGGCCACATGTTGCGCTTCGTAAAAAAAAACTACCTCAATACCCTCAAATGGGAGATTCTACCGCAACCGCTGTACTCACCGGATCTAGCACCTTCCGATCCAAATGGCTCATGGATTGACTGACCAGCAGTACTCTTCGTACGAACAGATCCAGAATTGGTTGGGTACTTGGATAGGGTGCCGGTGACATACAGTTCAATAAATAATTAAATTAGTATGAATATGACTGTTGATAAGGCTAAAAATGGCCTAAGATAATTTTACTATCCATACTTAAATTGTTATTAAATGTTTTATCTTTTAACAGTTTTTATTTTTTCAAGCATTTTCTTAAAAAATAATGGAGAACTCTTGTTCAATTTTTTCTCTTGAATTTTTGCCTGCTTTATTACGATTTAAAAATAATATTAAATGAACAAATATCATTCCCAAAACATTCCCAGGTTAATATAAAATTTTCAGTTTTTAACACTTTTATTTTACTATTTCTTCTACAAGTATTCTCCTAATCTTCTACTTCTTTCTGTAAAGTTTTTAAAATTTATTACACTTACTCTATACTTTTGCTTCTTTTCTTAAAGCATAGAAAGAAAAACTCATAGGACGATACTAAACGATTCCCCTGTTGCTTTAATGATGCAGCTCAATAATTAACATTCGTCCCACAGACCGAGAACTTCCATTAACGTTGCATTCAAACATTTGTAGCACACTGCAACGGGTACATGCTCTACCGATCAAACCCGGAAACCGGAATCCATGAACGGAAACTAGATTCTGGACGAACCGTGCGTTTAAACCCAGCGAAGGAGATGTGTCTAGGAACGGTTCAAAAATCACCGGTGTGATGTAATCCATCAAATTGTACTACACGGTACGGTACTAGCTCACCAAGTCCATTCCGATGCTTTCGTTCCGTGCTCGTGTGCCCTATCCAATGAACACAGATGGAATAAATTTATAACACCGAAATTTGTCATGTTGCGTTATGTCCTCGTCGTTGTCGTCGTCGTCGTCGTCGTCGGTGCGCCTTATGCTTCTTGGTTGAGGATGGCCAAAAAGGGTGTAGAAAGCTACACACACACATACGCTGGAGAAACTTTCCTTGTCCACAAGATGTGAGAGATGACACTGCACACTCACCCGCACGGGCAAACGCGGCGTAACATAGTACCCAGGGCTAAGGACAACTATCAGTAAATATCTGTCACCCATTCGCCCTTACCGCAAGTAGCAGCAGTGAAAGCTTAGGGGGGCCACGGTGTGTACGCTTTTTTGGACAGCCCATTTGGTGGACACATTTAAATTGGTTCACGAAAACACGAAAATGTACTGTACGGATGGAACCCAGAGTTTACGAGCGACGCTGGCCGAGATTTTCGACCCCCAGTAGGACCTCTGGCATGAGAGACACAAAAACCACGACAAAATCCCATAAATCCCAGTGATGCATAGCGTCCTGGTGGAGTTGCCGCCAGTGTATGCCACACGTATCTGCCCATTATCCGTAGGAACCACCGGAAGCACCGTTGGCGTGAGGTTGTAAGTCGACCGAGTGGTAAAAACTAATTTTTTGAGGTGGCATTTAGGGCGGTATGGAGCGTGTTACAAGAAAACTTAGAAATCTGACAACCGAGCGTAGATGGGTCAGGGACTGTGACTGTGACTGGTTGCCCAAATTTTTGCCCTGTACCGGCACTTGTGATGTGATGAAAATATCTTCCAGACTACTTTTAGTGTAGCGAATCTCATGGGTTAAAGCTGTACATACATGTTTTGTTGGGAGTGGTGCAACATTGGCCGGGCCTAGGATGAGCCGAGTCGTCGTTGTGGCTGCCGCTTACAAAGATCTATTTTGTGTGGTTCCCGTCCCAGTTGTTTTTGGGAGGTGTGAAACGTTGGGTTTCGTGAATTAGTACTAGCAAGACGAGTAGCTGTTTGCCGAGCAGCCGTAAAATGGGAACATCTTGGTACAAATTGTACACATTGGTGTAGTGCGGGTGTGTGTGAGAGTATGTGTTTATTGTTTGCGAAGGGGTTTGCGATACATCGGTTTACAAGATTTGGGTAATGGGATTGTTGAATATTGTGCCCTTTCCATCGTTTTTGTATCACAGTAGAAAACATGTTGCAACTGTTGGATGAAATTTAAAAGATAAATGAATTGTACATCGAGATTTATAACAAATGTATAAGTAAGTCGAAAATTGATTGTTATTTGTTCGCAGAATTAATTACATTTCATGTCATAGTTTTCAAAAATCTATCCAAAATGCAATGTTTCGGTAAATTCAAATTGAACACTACACTGTGTTAGACTATTACTAAAGCTTTTAACTGCATTTAGGAATAGTTATTCCATATCGAACTATAACTAAGTAGTAATGTCTGAAACAGATATCTGGATGATCTTATTGTTTTGTCTGTCACTGTCTGTCACTCTATTTATTTAACAGCCACTTTTTCGTGAAGTATGTCACAACAAAAATGAACTGTCAGTATTAAAAAAAAAAAATTATTTATTTTATTTATTCCATAATGACGGTTTAATGCCATATTGTCACCGCCATGTGTGATGATTAATAATTCAATAGAATAACAAGGGATTTCCTAAACCATTTGTTTTATTTGTACATGTTTTGTAATTTGTAAAACAAGCTGAATCAAAGTACTTTGTTTTTATTGCTTGGGATGTTGCTTATAGTCCTTTTTTTTTCAATTAGAACGGCCTGGCCTGCTTATGACTTGTTTTTTACTTGTAGCTGAATAGTCAGTCCTGCGGGGG
>KZ061692.1:20543-115224 GCA_002091835.1 Anopheles maculatus | reverse complement strand
CGTCTCGTCTCGAGCGTCATCTTTTGTTCGGCCTCTATGTCTCGTTTGCTTCTTTTTATTCCGTTTATTCTGTTATCATAATTTTCACATTTCTAAGAGCGACGCCCTAAACCATGGTTTGGTGTCTGTTAGCAAGTTTTAGCCATTTTTGTTTTTGTTTCAAATTTGCCCCATGTGCTAGGGGAGAAGAGTTTTAATTAATTTTATTGTGATGAAGTTGTCTCGTGGCTGTGGCACGAGAGCTAACCGTGCAGAAAGGGTTTTGCCTTTAAATATAATAATTATCATCTTGTCTTGTGCCCGAAAATGGTTTCGGGTTTCGGAGTTTATTTTGTATGGCAATGGTTCGAATGTAATGTATTCTCTAGCGACGCGACTACGGTTTTGTTAGCGTTGCTGTGGCCTGTTAAAAGTTGCAATAGAAATGGTGCACCGTTAGCTGGGTTAGCATTGGTTAGGGCACGCAGAGGCTGTCCTCTGATGGTGGCTATATATTTGCGAAAAGTTAAGTGAGTTTAAAAATTCAATTGTATAATTTTTCAGAACATTTTTACTGCTTCCTTGCTCATCTTAAACTATTAGAGCTTCTGCTGTTAAATAATAAGTTTTCCTGGCCTGTCTGTTGAATGCTCCGGCACCATAACTCCATCTCAATTTGGGCCTAATCTGTCTATGTGGATGGCGTAAAAAGACTTGACGGAATGGGTTGTAAGGTGTGCTTAAATGACCATACAAACGAAGTCTAATGAGTCTTATTCACTGCCCTATAGAGGTAAGATCCTCGTAGTTGTAGCAACTGCTCTATTGTCCTTCCAGTCAAATGAGTCAGTCAGTTTTCTAGAGAGTCTTAGAGAAGTCTCAGAGGCGTATGTGAGTACCGATGTTGTAAATATTATAGACTGTGCCAGTTTCGTCCGTCACGACAAGTGTTTTCAGTGGAGAAGATTCCTTAGGCTGTGTGCGTTACATATATAATGTTGTCGGTGTATAAAATGCACAAGATATCGCACACTGATGCATTCGGCAGTCATCTACGGTTACGAGTCCTAGACTATTCTGACGAAGGACGCCAATTCACTTAAAATTTTCGAGTGGCAGATGTAAAGGACTATCTCACAAGCTACGAGGCATAGAAGGGCACAGCCAGCCCTTTGGATTGATCAGAGGGAGTCGAATCAGCCAGCGATGAGATTCAGTCATGTGTGGAGGAAACCTTAAACCGGCCTTAGTTCCCAGGAAAAGAATTGGGGATTAGGCCATGTCTACTAGACGTGTTATTTACAGCGCGCCAAGTAGTAGAAGAAGTTGTTCTCGGTGCTGACTTTTGGTCCCAGATTACCTATTACCGATTACCGCTGCGGAAATCAGTGTATTTTAGCATGATAAGGTTTATTGTTGTCTGGTCGATCCTTTGGCAAGCTTCTGCTGCATAAAAGAGCCTCAAACCAATGATGTCTATGTCAACGGCATATTCTGAATGTATAGACTAGTAGAAGATCCATCAAGTCTCCACCTCCGAAGCTCTCGGATGGGTTACTGTAGCACCAGATTGAAGAGAAAACAGTCAATCTCATCTTTCTCACATTACAATTGTGCTTATTAAGCCGTAGAATTTTAATTCTGAGCATGCTCTCTTACACAAATTTGAAGTCAATGAAGAAATGTTAAAAGTGTAGTTGCTGATTTGCCGCAAAATCTAGTCAAGATCTGGTTAATTCCTTCATATATTGACTCGTCTTAGGATAACAGAGAGACAGACATAATCTATACTGACTTAAAGGCTGCTTTCGACTCAAATTCGCGCAGTATATGTACACCTCGCGGCCCGGTGGTAGATGCGACAGCGGCGCCGGTCTTCACACGGCAGGACCGGGGTTCAAGTCTCATCTGGGCCGTTCCCCCATAGTAAGGATTGATTATCCAACTAAGCGGTACCAATAAGTCTAGTAAGCCAGAAATGGCAGGCATGACCTTAGAGGTCGTTAGGCCAAGAAAGAAGAAGATAATGTACATCTCACGAAAGTTGACAAGTTCGAAGGTTCTTAAAACGCTGTGAGATGGATTCGCTTCTATCTGACTGAGTGCTCATACCGTGTTAGGCTGAATAACAAATTAGCTCGTAGTGTTTGGTGAACCTCCGGAGTTCCGCTGGGAAGCAATTTAGGACTCACTTGTTCTTCTCATTCGTTGAATGACGTTAAAATATTCGCCGCAGGGAGAACTGCACATGATTTTCGACGACGTGTCGAAATACTCTGTGCTTGTGTGACGAAACACTAGAAACAGTAGTAATGTAATTTTTCCCACAAAATTGATCATCTGACACTAGTGCGCGCTTGTTGTGTTCGAGACATGAGTATCCTGATTGATAGCTGTTTTGATTGTAAGTCCCGTTTCGAATCAATAATCTAATACAACATTTAACACAAGAATTTCAAAGCCTACACCTCTCTATTGCGCCCTAGTTCGATTGGTCTTAAATGCTTGTATGCTTGTATAGTCTGAACCTTTTCGTAGAAAAACGGACGGCACGTGTTCAAGCGATTCAAAGAAAACTCACTCGATATCCAATAAGACTACTCCCTAGGCATCACTCCATCGACACTCGTCTATCGTATGAAGCTAGGTTTTTGTTGTAAGGATAAAATCATTCTTATTCCGTCGTAAAATATCTTAGTGTCTTTTGTACCTTAACAACGCTAACATACTCTTAGCAAACTAAACCTTATCAATGTTTTGGCACCAACAAGTCCCTTAAACCACGACATTTATTAGATGTTCTGTGTTATCAAACTAATTTCAAATTCATCTCGCTAGTGTTCTTTATGTGGCGTTTGATGGTGTCTCCAAACTATAGATAAATGTCCAATGGATCACTTCAATGACTGAATATTAAATTTAAATCAAACCATCCCTTCCACGAATGCGATAACACACTGAACATCATTTGGAAGACATTCAACACGTTCTATTGCAAAGCAATTAATTTGTATTACTGAAGAATTGAAGGTAAATAGAGATATCCAATGTTCACAACTTATTTCCTTGAAACACAATTTAATAAATTTTCTTATGGATTTCAGACAGCTGATAAGCTATTGCAGCAGCTCCTAATCGCAACAGTACACCATTTGATGTGCCCTACCGACCGAGTGTTTGACACGAAGAAAAATCTCATCAAAACCTCAATCTCCTTTTGCATAGGCCGGCGAAAGTGTTCCCAATCGTAAAGCAAGGTGGAACAGAACGACCACCTAAATACACTCCTGGGAAGAGGAAAAATCGTATCGCCTCACATCGAACTACGGCGCCACCACAGTGGATCAACGCACGCACCACCATCATCATTGTTGTGCTGCCGGGAAAGTGAAAGGAAAAATCAATATCCAACCAGCGGGCCGGGTGGATGCCCAGCAGCTCGGTTCGTCTCGGGAAGCTTTTTTTTTTAGTCAGGTCTAGTTTTTCCTGCTTCCAACCGGAGGGCAGCTACAACTACCAACCAGTGTGCGAGGGAG
Organism: Anopheles maculatus; assembly: GCA_002091835.1. Classification (NCBI taxonomy): domain Eukaryota; kingdom Metazoa; phylum Arthropoda; class Insecta; order Diptera; family Culicidae; genus Anopheles; species Anopheles maculatus. The sequence goes on along the minus strand of KZ061692.1, from coordinate 111,709 downwards.
TGTGTTTTGTTATTTTTCCTTTGCTTGTCGCATGCTGTTTTGTTGCCGTTGTGTTAAAAATTTGCTCGCACACTCGTCACACCCTGTGGGGCAATGTTGGTGCGCGTATGCGTGTGTTGTTGTTGTGTTTTTTGTTTGTCGCAAAAAGCAGTTCAATATTTTTGCAACTCGTCTTGCTCGACCTCGGCGTGTGGAAAAGATGCGTGCGTGTGTGTGGTTTGAATTTTATTTTTATTCTGTTGTCCTTCGACCACGGAAGCAGGCGCGTGAAAGGATGGATTGTTCGGCAAGTTCGCTTCTTGTTCGGTTCATCGACTTTTCCGATGGTGGGTTTTTTTTGCTCTTCTTCTTGTGTGTGTGTGTGCGCGCGTGGGGTGACTTTCCTTCCCGGCGGGCGATGGCGTTGGGGTGATTTGTTACTGTAGCTGTTATGTTCGGGTTCGGTTTTTTCGCTTTTTATTCATCACCCACCAATCCGACCATTCCTGCCTGCCATTCTAATACGCTCCGGCCGCCGTGCGACCCGTGGAGCGTTTTGTTGTATCCATTTCCGAGTTTCTAGTGCAATGTAAGCATTGTGTAGCACCCTTGTGCAGTGCAGAAGTATCCACGGTTGAATAAAAAAACCAAAACCCGAAATTGTTAAAAAAAAAAGCCCCGGGAACATTGGTACCGAATTTCACACAAGCAAAGGAAAGAGAACGAAAGCACGCGTTTTAGAGTGGGAAATGGGTGGTTATGGGGGGAAGAGAATGATAGGGAAGAAGGTGCAGGTGAGGGAAGGACATCGTTTTGCACGGTATCGAACATGAATGCGACATACTCGAACATGGTATCAAAACTAAACTACATCACGTTTGATGACGTGATTGAACGCGGAAGCGCCGGGTTTTTGATGCATCTCGCTTTCTCACACACTAATGCATAGGCACACACACACACATACACACGGTAGCATCCTTCGTCCCTCGTTATGGCTCGTTGTGTTTGCACAGCGTTGTACCACTTCAGCGTGTGTCGAAGTGTGTTTTTTGGGGGTGAATTTCACGTTGTTTTGTTACTTAGAATCGGACGAAAAACGAGAACATATGAGCACAAGTTTGTATAAGTTTGTATACTTTGTGTAAAGCTGTGCACAGCCAGGAACTGTTCGGTACATAGGAAACAAAAAAAGAAGAGTTTGATGTGGCATATGCATGCTGTAGTACGCAATTTGCCTAATTAATTCAGTCGAAATGAATCGAAGATTGGTAGCGTAGATTTATAGCTAGTTTGGAAAGAAATTTGTAGTCTTTTATTCGTTTTTTAAGTTAGAAATATCACGCAGAATGTATCCTTAATTTAAAAAACACATTTTTCGCATTAAAATTCAAATACCTTTCTTATCGTGTAACGTGATCAGTTTCTGCTGTGCTAAGAGCTACACTAAGCTCTGGCACACGGTTCAAAACAACACTGACAAAAAAAAAACAGCGCCGCACAATCTCACGATGATTTGTGCCTATAATTAGACAAGTTCGTTAATTCTTTCGCGTGCAGTGTGCGCTTAACTGCTTGTAGCAACGTACGAAAACCGCTGTAAGTGGGAGTTGTTCGTGGCACGTAAGGCGTACTTAATGTCAGGTGCGCTTTAAGTTTACACCTGCTTGTTGTAAGACTTCTCGTCGTTCGTGTTTGCTATTTTAAGTGCTGGTTATTGTACTACTGAATTTACAATTCCGTCGGCATATAAAAACATCTTTTTGTTTATAATAAATTCACAATTGATTTGCTAATGACAACCTACTATATTTTGTTTTATTCAACATTAACTAATTCCGCGAATAATAACACGCTAGATCAGTGCAATGGTTTCTACGGGTACGCATCATGAACGTGAAGCCATCATACTCCATTGGAGGCTGAAGAAAAATGGCTAGTTGCAGACGCTGCCACGGGGTCCCCAATGGCGCTCGCGTTGCTACAGAGAAATGAAGGAGAAAAAAGGGCTTATGATTCGGTTTTTTTAGGTCTCACACAATCAACACTGCAAAACTGCATCTCATTTCGTACATACCAGCTGCAACTTGATCTGAAAAGAGAGAGAAAGAGTCCGCGAAACAGACGTCCCCGAGTAAATTAATCGATGTGTATAGGATTCCACCCATACGCGAGCGAGTTTTTTTTTTTAAATAGCTGCGCATGGAATTCTCTGTGTAGTATAAAAATTCTGCTCCAATACAGCTACAAGAATACGCGGAAATGAGTTCAACAAAACGAGAAGTTTAGATTCCACTACACGAAGGGGAAATTCTTCCAATAACAGGCGGTAGCAATTCCCCGACAGGAAAAGCCGAAGCGCCGAAAGGCCCACAGGTTGTTGGAGCAGCTAGACGAGTCGACTGGATGGAAGGAAAAGGCACGAAGTTAAGGGTAGTGAAGGAAAGGCCACAGGAAGGATTCAAAAGCTCCGATGAAGTTGCACGAACATAGAGAGAGAGAGAGAGAGTGAGCGAGCTTTTTTGAGAGCTTTCGCTCAGTTTAGTGGACAGGATATATGTTGAGAGATGGGTATATTCAGATCTAAGTCAACAGTCGACCATGTAGGACTGGTTGGTGTGATTTTCTTTTACGTGGAAAACGTGGATACTACGGATAAATGCGAATAGATTTGACAGTTGTCACGGATCTGATGAGATAACCTTGTTTAAATTATTTATTTAAGTTACAGTGTTTCTCACTTGATAATGCAAAGTTACCTATGATTTTTGCAAACGCTACATACGATTTCGTATGGAGCGTTTGCAAAAATCATAGGTAACTTTGCATTATCAAGTGAGAAACACTGTATTACACGTAAAGTTATTGTAGGTTATCTTGGTTCTCTTAAGTTGCCCTTTAATTTCTATTTATTTTCAAATAATTATGCACAAATAAAACAACATTTTTCCGAGAGTATTCCTCCCTATTCTGCCTTCAAACGATGTTCCCTAGCTCGCTAAGCTAGTCATCGAACGCTGAACGTCCGGGTAATAAATATCCAAATAAAATATCGCCCAATGCAGTTGCACATAGATCATGTTAACCGACTACAACCCGTATCCAAGTGTTGCTGCTGCTCTATGCCTCGCTCCTATGCTTACCCTGTCGCTACTGTGGCGTTTTCGCTCGTCGTCGTCGTTCGATTGGCGAAAAAGTGGCAATTGAATGGCATCGGGAGACAACCACACTGGTGTTCCGTTAGCTATCGTGGCACACGTGGCTGGCTGGCTGGCTGGCTGGATTAACTGTGTGCAACCTCCCGAAAAAGCCGGAGGAAAATAAACGACTCCTACTTTCCACGCTACGGAATGCTACTGGCGAACCCTCAAAACAGGCTTCAGGCCTTCAGACCGTTCGGTTCAAAGGGGCAACAGATGGTAACATGATCGGGTTTACCGATGCAGTTTACCATCCTGGCGTGGCTGGCGCGACGAGGCAAGAAAGGTGAGATGCGCGGCCGTTGTACCATCCTATTAAACCGGATAACGTACATGCGTTCCTGCGTGTACTGGCACGAGAATGCCGAGTCCCCATCGGAAAAAGACGACGAACGCGAGCCAGAGAGAGAGATAGATCCGCATCAGCACCGACACACGGGCACACGGAGCAACATTAGCAAGTCAACCTTGTGCAATAAATTTAAAGTGCGTCCATTAGTCAAAGTTATGAATTTAGTTCACAGAAAGCTGCATATCACGCAAACACTGATCACAATCGTACGGTATCGGTTCTGTACGGTCCGTTCCCGCCCGTTTGTGTGTGCGTTTGTTTGTAATGTTATAAAGTAATTCCTATTTACATTTGCTGCAGCTTGTTGCACCAGTCGCAGGTCATGCGTGTGGTGCGCCGAGTGCATTTGTTTAATTTTAATGTTGTTGTCTTTCGTTTTTTTTTTATTGCCTCTTCTTTACCATCGCGCTTATCTCTCTTTACCTGCGTTACCACGAGAGTATTCGCGCAACACGTTAGGATGTGAACTCGAACTCGAACTGGATGCCAGTTTTCATGGAAACACCTGTGTCGGCGATTGGTGAATGGGTCAGTGGACACAGAGATGCACATGATGCAGTTCCTAGAGCAGGGCTACAACTCTTGCTTGTATCGTCCAGATCATCACGTTTCGTTCCGGGCATTTGGAACAGACGTGCGAAGTCTATGCCGTCGTGTACTGCAAATTAAAAGAATTCAATTAAAATAAACCATAAAGTAATAGTGAGTTTAATAGCTATTGAATGCAGATTTTTCTTTAGAACTGTAGTAGAATTAGTTAATTAATTTTAATGTTTGAATTATGCAGCGTAAATAATTCACATCTACACTCTTAAAAAACCCACCAGCCAAATCAACCCTTATAAACGGTAAGGCAAATGTTCGATCCACTTTTTTTCGCATGATTTATGTTGGGGCCAGTACATGTGCTTTGCGTTCGTTGTTCAGTGCGTTTCTTAACGTTGCACCTTGTCAAGCAGAATGGATGCGTTTAAGCGCCGAGGGTGCTCAGAATTTGCTTACAGGATTGATACACATATTGAGCCAGACTGGGTGAAGAAGATGTATGTAACATTGATTACGATCGTATTTGTGGAACTTGCAAACAAAGAGGAATGAGTGACTACATACAATGTTGCTCGTTACGAGTTTTGCGGATGAATGGCAGGGGGTTTGAACTTAAACAGAGAATGATATGGTTTTTCTTGTTCGTTCTTCTTTAATTTTTTTATTATCAAATAGGTTTGTCTGATAGTATTTATAATTTTCAAATTAAAAGGATTCTCAGAAACCATGTCACAAGTGTTTGCCAAATTGGACTATAACGTATGGATATTAACAATATTTTTGAGATTTTTTTCTACAGTGACCCTGTGTCCTAAAATTCCACTCAAACAACCAAAGCTTTTTTTAATTTAAGACTTTAAGTAATTTCACAGTAATTTCAGTTCCAATGATTTGAAACATTTTTTTTAAACAATCTAGCGACTGCAATTAATAATTGTTTTGTTATCTTTGAGATTTATTGTTGAACAAGCAAGTTGGAAATTGTGCAGCACATCTTGATAACTGTGTGTTACCGAAAACAAATTTGGGATACTGTAAAATAAAGTAAAATTTATGACAAAAACTGAGGTTTCATCGTCTGGAGGCTTTGTTTTGTTCATATTTAATCGATCTACTAGACGAAACATTCGCGTAAACTGTGAAAATAACATAAAAAAGGTTTAAAAATTGTACCATAATGATATCAGGTCTATAAATAAGTTTTGACGGTTTTGATATATGTGTCATTTACTTAAAATTTTTACTTATCAAAATCAAAAGGGCCGTAATTACGAAATAAAAAAAATCAAAATCTGGCAACACTGCTATTTTGAAGTCTCATCTTCTGGGTTTGTTTGCCTCTAGCTGCCATTTCATCAATTAGTAAACAAAGTATTTTCCGCGTGGTTGCAAAATGAACACATTCGGTCCAGAAAAAAGTGATTTTGCGGGTAATTCTCCTACATTACTTTGTGATGAAAACTTCGTCCACCGAGACCCATCGTATAATCAGGGAATACCATGGCGATCACGCTGTGTCGGAAAGATCGTGCCAGAGGTGGTTTCAACGGTTTACAAGTGGAAATTTTAGTATGGAAGACGAAGAACCCTCATTTGGTGTATTTGGTGGGACCAGCTGGGTGTGGTGTACCACGAAGTGCTGGAACCAAACGAAACCATCACGGGTGACAACCTAAGCGCTTTTAGTCGCGCATTGAAGGACAAAAGGCCCCAGTACGCGACCAGGCATGACAACGTAATTCTGCTGCACGACAACGCTTGGCCACATGTTGCGGCACCAGTCCGCACTTACCTGCAGACACTAAAATAGGATGTTTTACCTTACCCGCCATATAGCCCAGATATTGCGCCCTGCGACTATCATCTGCTCCGGTCGATAGAGGTCACTTCCAGAATTGCGCCGAACTGAGAAATTGGACCGAAACATGGATTGCGTCCATACCGGATTTGTTTTTTTATGAAGGAATCCACAATCCATACACAAAAGATGGGGAAAAGTTGTACAAAGTGACGCAGATTATTTTTCTGAATAAAATCGATACCCTATGAGGCTTAAAACTCCGTAAAAAATCCGTCCAAGCTTATCTATAGATCTGGTATAATCTATGTATTTATCTGTTTATGAATTAATTATTCGATAGACTCCTTAGCTATCATGAAAGCATACAACGCTTATTCCGCAATACCCAATATTACAACATAAATTAACCTTCAAGGGCAGGACTGGACACACGCTGGACATTGATAAGAATGACGACTCAAAGATATCACAAACAGCGTTGAATTCTCAAAACATACGCATTAGCGGATCACGGTGAGCAAAAGCAAGACATTATTGGAATGCGGAGTGACCTGGTAGGCACGCGTAGGTTAACAGAAGAGAGTAGCGCTGGTCAGTCAATACACCTTGTCCTATATATGAGATGGTGATTCTTTCGAGAGCTCGACTAGCATCAAGCAACGTATGCTTACGTACATCGTATCACTCGGATTAAGAAGCTGATGCTGAATGCAGCTTTGCCGTGGACTGTGGAGACTTCCAGGCAACTGATCTTATTCTAAAAATCTGTTTGTAAGACAGTGTAGCAACTAAACGCTTAAGTTGAGACAGAGCATACATTCTCCCATAATTTATATTGAACAGACTCATTACTTAAGTGAAATTGAATTGCTGTAGGATCACACTTTTAATTTTAATTCAAATATCAATTTAAAAACTTTGATCTCAAAGCATTATTACAGTCCTTTGAGTACTTGTAAAATATAAACACTTGATATTATTTCAGCGAATATTATTGTAAATTTTGATTCTGTAGTGACTTATTTGTACAACACTTGTTTTATTTATAAGTTTTAAAATTAAAAAAAGAGTACTTTGTACAAGCCATTAGTACATTGGTCATTACGTACAGAATGGCCAGCTATTTATCTAAACACACATTAACATTCCCATCAATTATCCAGCGGTTAATCGATCGTGCTCGCGTTGGTCTCGAATCTGGGCGGAAGTCAGTGGGATCATATGATCATATCTAGGTGTGTCGGTACCATGTCGTTTTCTCGCCACCGGAAGACGAGTACATTAAAGAGCGGGAGAGAGAGAGAGAGAATACATCACATCACAGTCGGTAAGCCCTAGTGGATCATTTGTAACGTCTCGTCGTCCCGCGAACAATCCTTGTTGACATTTTAGTGTCAGACCTTTGCACCGATCCAAGTCCAGGAGGCAGAGGAAGGGAGCGGACGCGAGGGGAAGGGAAGGATCAAAACTAAAGACGGGAATGAAAAGCTTCCAATGTCCATAGCATTCGCACCAGTCGGTTTCTTGATGCCCTGGCCCTTGTTCCGTGGCCTTTGATTCCCAACCAAAAACCCGCGCACCATGATCAAGATCCGAATCCGTTGATGCGATGCGATGATGTGATGATGTGGTTGTGAGATAAATATAAAACTACCGAAATGTTTTTCCATTAGCAGTTATCCTCCAGCCTACCGCTTGCGTACCAGTCGCGAAGGACGAACGAGAAGCAACCGGGCCAGGTCCATTTCCCTGTGAGTCCCCGGAACGAACACATCGAGAATCGTGGCTGCGAATATAAATCATTAATTGATCCCATTTATCTTATTACAAAGAAAGCCGAACGACCGTGTCGATGAGCTGTACGGGTTTTTGGGCATGGTAACCGAGGAGGTGGCCTCGGGGACCAGGAAGAAGCTTCCTCGGACACAGGATCACGCACCGGTCCCAGTGACAGGGGAAGCAGCGTGGGAAGTGGAAGTAAAGAGGTAAGCGCTCCGGTGGGAGATTAGTGGCGACTCAAGAGATAAATTGTGTTTCGGTTTTTTAATACGAACTTTGACAACTATAAATCCCACATAACAAGAGTGACGAATTGCTGGAACGAATCCATCGAAGCGCGTAGCTTTTTTTGTGTGTGTCTGTTCTTCTCGTTTTGTGAGTTGATCCAAACGAATCTTGTTGTCTGCAGTTGTCTTCCTTTTGCTTCGAGTCCCAGCAGTCTGTCAACCTGTGTAAATAAGTTCGTTTTGGTTGCTTGTTTTTAGTTCGTGGTTTTATTTTTGTTGTTGTTGATGGTGGTGGTATTTTCTTGTTCGATCTTTAAGTAATCTTAAGGTCCATGTCGTTGTTAGGTAACGTGTTCGTGTGTTTTTTTTTCTTTGTTCGTAATTTCGTTCTGTTCATTATTCGTCTCTATCGAATCCGGTCGAACGGATCATAAGCCTCCCGTCATCACACCGTTCGTAAAGGACGAACAGAAGCACCGGGAAGGGAGCACTGGGAGGGATAAAGGATAATCACCTGTTTGACTGGGTCAGGTAGAAAATAGTTCTGTTAATAATGGGAACGAATCGGGCCGTGCTACTGGAAACTTTTAATACCACCGAATAAAGCGATCGCCGGCTCAAGTCTGCCGGACCGGCGGACCATGGACTGGACTGACACTTGGACCGCGCGGCGCGCATACCTAATCACTATTTTTAACATGCTTAACACACATAAACGAAGCGGCAGAACTAATTAGAGAGGCCAATTATTAAAGATTCGTTTGTGTGAGGACTCGAGGAGGTTGATAAATAAATAATTAAAACGATCAAAAAGATCGTCGACGAGCGTTTTGTGGAGCATCTCTTGTCAACAGGATGTTTTCTATGCGAGCGTTAAACCTTTCCTGCTTTTTGATTGTGAGAAGTTATTGGAAGATTGACATTAACGTTGGCGGTCGTTTTGTTCCTTTGATGTTTCAATGGACTTAGACTGAGGGAGTAATTTATTTCAATCAAGACAAGTTTGAGGTAGTTTCCGGTTAAAGAGGATGCCTCTGATCCATAAGCATCCGTAAAGCGTTCTAGTGATCTACAAAAATGCTAATAATTTCTAATCGAGCATTTGTTTATCTTATGTGTTATATTCTTAGCGAAGATGTCACAACGAGATTTTACATGTGCAGAAAAAAATCATTACTATCAGATTGCGGTCATCCTACAAGGCAGCCACAGCCTCGAGGCTTTATTGACTTTTAGCTTTACAAACTTTGACTTGATCTGGTTAACAAATTTGATACAGCAGACCATCAGTATGAATTAGCGATTGACAGTGGCGGTGAAAATCTAAATATATTTGTGGTGATGAGCGCATTTTCAACTAGTAAGACTCTTAACTGACTTGTACTATTTTATTAAATTATTATTTTATTTGGTTGATAGTTTATAAGCTACGTTATAATATAAAATACACACTACAATATAAGAATTTAAATTAAATGTGATGTTATAGAACTTATGATAAGCTTTCAATGAAAATTATTGAACTTCGATGTTCATGCGATCATCTAAAAAATATCCTATTTACTTAATTTAAAGACAGTATTGAGGAAGAAATTACTTCTTCTTCTTTCTTGACCTAACGACCTCTTAGGTCATGCCTGCCATTTTTAGCTTACTAGACTAATTGATACCGCATAGTTCGATAGTCAGTCCTCACTATCGGAAAATGGCCCAGGTGAGTCTTGGACCCCGGAGGCAGAAATTACTATACCAAGCTTTTTGCCTTGAGCCGCAGTTGCTGAAGGCGTAGTACTGCTTTCCTTAGTTTTTTTTAGTCAGAAGAACATTATAATACAGAGCTTTTTTGGAGTTCAAGGATGCTCAATTACTCAAGAATCGACATCCTCAAGAGCTAGCAGAAGTAGAACAAATGTTCGTGCTCGTAGGCGCCTGCCTGTTCATAACACAAAGGGACAGGTTTCAACACTCAACGATCGTTAATACGCAGAGCTAACAATACAGGCACAGAAGAAAAAAAAGAAGGAAGCTTAAATATCTGAACCAAGACCTCTATAGGTTGTTGTCATAACCAAGAAGAGGTTCTGCTTCTAAAAAGAGCCAACTAGCAAACAAGTCAACTATATCAACAGTATAGAACATGCAATAAGAACATGCCTAATGGAGTCTAGAATCATCGGGTCAGATAAATTCGTTAAAATCCGGGACAAAATAACATCGTTTGGATAAAGACAATTGAATAGACAATTTGACTAAATATCGCAAGAGAGAAAGAGAGACCTGACTTTCATTACTACAGCGTCTACTACTGGACAGAACAACTGGTGCTTAGATTTAAGCGATATCTCAATATGCCGCCCAGAACTAGCCAGATTGTTCAGGGGAATCGTGCCTACTACGGACTCCATAAACTCCTGAGATCCAGAAGACTCCAGCAACGCACGAAATGCGCCATATATCGCACACTGATACGGCCGGTAGTCCTCTACGGGCACGAGTCCGGGCACGACTATCTTTGGCGGTGTGTGCGAGCAGGGCGTGTGGAGAAGGAGAATGAACCACGAGCTAGCTGAGCTGTTTGACGATGCAGACATCCTGACGGTTGCTAAAGCCGGAAGGATACGCTGGTCGGGTTGGGTGATGAGGATGCCGGACTCATGCCCTGCCAGGAAGGTGCTCGTCAAAGACCGTTCGGCACGAGGCGCAGAGGAGCACAGCGAGCTCGTTGGCTGGATCAAGTGGAGTCAAACCTGAGGGATATCGGATGCAGCCGGGGATGGAGGAGTGCAGCCATGGACCGAGTTTCCTGGAAACGGATTGGACACCAGGCCATGTCTATTCGACGTGCTCCCTAGGAGCAGGCCACGAAAGAAGAGAAGAAGAACTTGCCAAGAATATTCAATAAGAGCAGATCCTTTAGCCACTACTTTGAAATGTTATTTCAACAGCGCCTATGTTATTTCAACTACAAATCTTTAAGCAGCTTCACTGCGAATCAATAGTCATTAGTCAATAGTCATCATTCAACGGAATACTTGCCCCAAAGTATATCAAAATAAATTGCATACACTCGGGAGTTAACTTAAATATTTAGAATTCTTAATCTACATATTTTGGTTGGAAAAAATCTTTTGATATAATGTTTTCGTATAATGCTTCCTGATAATTTTTAACTTAGTTAGGTTAGTTTTAGAAGTGTAATAATATTAAACTAATAGAAAGGACATACTGAAAAGGTGAGCGATGTAATTAATCATTCAAATGTTATATAAAGGTTTGTGATAACGTGTTAGAAACTCTTATGATCGTATTGCTATTTGAAAGCAGTCGAAATTAAATTTTAGATGAATCAGTTAAATCATTGAATAGCAAACTATAATTAATTATTATTTCTTATACATTTCATCACAAACCTCATCCATAAAACGAATGTATAATAAGTATTCAAATCGTTAGCGTACAATGCATTAATTTCATTCAATTGGCTAACAGTAATTCCGTTTCGATACGCTTAAAGGGCAACCAAACGAATATGTTAATGTATATGTGTGTGATGTACTGTGCTGTGGGTAAGAAATTAAGCAACCCACAAAAATAAGCGATGAGTTGTCCGCCGATAATTGAATTTTCCACCCAATCCGACCGCAATTGCATTTGTTCTGTTGCCTTCCGTTGGCGCGTGGTTAGATTTATGTAAGAAAGCCCACCTTCGCCTAGCTCGTGCCTTCGCCCGTAACCCTGCCAATCTAGCCGAGTGGTTCATTCGTTAATCAAACCCTTAATAGGAACATAATCTGTATGATAAATGGACCCTTGAGCGTAATTCCGACCGAAAAACCTTTCGGTTCGGTCGGTAATGTTTCCAAAAGTAAGTAAAGGCACGAGATTGTTCTTTCTTTCCTTTTTTTTTGGGTTGTTGGTTGTCCTTCTTATCGAATGCAAAGAAGCAACAAGAGGGAAGCGGTCCCTGGTCTGGCCAAGGGTTGGAGGAACCCCGGAAAGCTCACAATAAGACATTAAGTGTGTGTTGTGTGTACCAACGAACGATTGGCGCAGTATTATTCATGGACAAATAAAAGCAGTTCCAAAAGGAAGAAAGCAGAACGAAGTAACACATTCGATAAATTTATGACGATTGCGATGATAAAATAATAATCATAAATCTGAACGTGGGCGCCAACCGAAACCAGCGAGAGAAAAAGGGAGTTGGCCCTGCTCGAACGACGAATCCGGACCATCGATACCCGCGTAATGACCACCCTCGCGGGAGTCGTCGGGCGAAGGAAGCGTCGGTGGCACCGGGCCGCGCATATGGTTTGGCGTGAGTGTTTTGTTTGCTTTTTGTATCGCTTTTACTCGACATAACGTGCCATCGATATAAATCAAATACCGGGCGATGAAAGAGGCGAAAAAAAGGGCCGAAAGGTTCCCCAACACAATCCGGCGTTCGGGATTCGGGAGACGGCAGGAAACGAAACATACCAAACGAACGACCACATCCGGTTTGGGCGTTTAAGTGAGTGTGATGGTGCTGGCAGAAGGCTACACTGATTAGAATGCATTGTGGAGAATGAGGTGTTAAGCTGCACACTTCCGGCACATAGCTTCACCGTTGGTGGGCTTGCTCGATGCACGATTATCACAAATTCGTGCATGCTTCCGGCAAAACGACACGACATTTTGTCTTGCTTTAAATTTTCATCACTTTCGTCCGGTTGTCATCAGGCACATGTCACGATGGCACGAGTTTTCCGTGTAAGCGCCTTTCAATGGGACAGTTTGGGGTTTTTTTTTGTCGTTTGGTCTGGCGTCTGATGTTGGTTGCACCTGTAGAATAGGCCACTCTTCTTCCTGGAACTCCCACGGCGCGTGTTGACTGTGACAGAACTAAACTGTAACCGGAAAGATGTAATGATCATGTGCCACCACAGAATACTGATTTGAGTAACACTTTCCATTGTTGGTGGACGTTTAATGAATGAAATTTTAAGATGGTTCAATATTATACTTTTTGTTTGTGTTTCTTAGAGTGGTATGCATTATTTTCTTACAAAGAAATTTTATAAATAAAAAATTGCAAACAATATCTAATTTTCCAAGTAACAATACGGCGTTAGGCCGTAATTATGGAAAAATAAATAAATATCTAATTTTTCAAGCGTATTTACTTAGGTTTTAATAACTTAGGTTACGTTGGGAGGTTGGTATAAGTTATACATAAATTTAACTTCAAAAATATAGCGGCGAACAAGTGTATTAATACAGTCTAGTCAAAGCTACACGTTAAGTTGATATTTGCGTGAAGAGCGCTGGCATGAAAGCTACTTTTATTTAATTTGGATTGTTTTAATTGAATTTGGATTAAAAATAATTATGTTTTTTAATATTAACGAATATTCAAAAACATTACGCACTAAACGGTTTTCAAAACTAAAAACCAAAAAATTCGTTCGATTTCCTCTAAATCTTTCTTCAGCCCTCAATATTCATAGCGTATGCAATCCGCATAACATCGAACGCAACCACCGCACAGTGGTCTAAAGCTTGGTCAACATACCGCTGTAGGGTCCGTTTTTGTACAGCGGTACCACGTTCGTGCCGCGTTGCTACAGCGCGATTTATTATGGCTTTTTGTGCATTTGCTTATTACTCAGCGAAAAGTAGTTGATAATAATCAATTAAAAGCGATTTCAAGAGATTATTTAAACTTTCATTCAATATAAAAAATATATTACTAGTTTAAAAACAGCATAACACTCTAGGGTTCGGAAGAAAAATGTTACGGTTTTATTCTATTTTGTTAAAGAATTAGTTTTCATAAAGTTTATTTTTAGTTTTAATCATTCTCTTCTTCTTTTTCAAAGCATTTGATAACTCACTTTGTAAGTGTGCCTAATTAATGGATGTTACGAATCGGTTTCCAGTCTTCATCTCACTTCATGTTATGATTTATTGATGTACCTATCTCCAATACAATTAAGAGCAAACAGAAAACACTCCTGCATCCTGATTTAATGCCGGATGCAATGTCCAGGTCACAAACCGTTCTAAACCATTAAAAACATGACTCTTCCCTAAAACACCACACCGTTTCACAAGATTCTGAAAAACATTCTTTATTGCTCGTATCTGCCAAATTCATTCAATTGCTACGAAAAACAAAGAAAGCAAGGAAAAAAGGATGTCTTATGGGAACCAGAATCTGGTCATGGTGTCGTACAAACAAAAAAAAGGCAAACCTCACACAGGTGTCGCTGTCATCTGGCTCCTGGGCATTCGACGTACACGTCTGTTGTCTAGCCATGCGATATCCTGTCCCTTGGCGACAAATGGCGTCACAGGACGTATGTTTATCACTAAACGTATAAGGTATGGGCAAAGAAAAAAAAAAGGACGAGACCTTAATCCCACTCTAGATCATTCTCGATCGTGTGGGATCGTGTGTCCGTTGTCCGCCCTTTCGAGTACCTCCCAGTGTTAGGGGTTGGACAATTATCGGGAGTGTGAATAAGTTAAATGATTCGTCCACCGGTCGTCCAGGGAGAATGGCTGGAACACGGAGGGACACTTAATGAAGCGAAATCGAAAGGACATCCTAATGAAAACCAATGGCCAAAGAAACGGAAGGATCAGCAGAGAAGGTAGCAGCAAAGCGCTTGCTGGAATAGGAATAGCGATAAATTCTTCGGCCCTCGGTCTAGACACGCTTATCTGTGTTCTGTGTTGGTGCCCTGGTTTGCTGTGTCTCGTCCCATGGCGACCCTTGGCTGCCCGTCAAGCGGATCGATAATCTCGGGCCGGTCGGGAGAGGATTCAGCATTCCGGAACGGTTTTTCGATGCGTTATCACCTTGAGAACGGGAGGAAAGCTCTTTTTCATGTACTGGCACGGGAAACAACCTGTTACAGTTACAGGATCTACCGTCGGGTCTAGGTGAAGCGCCCACGGTGAAGGACCGGTCTCCCTCGGGGTTCGTAGCGGGTGTGGGTTGGGTTGGCTGATGGAATGGTACACCTTATTTTAGCGCAACCGTGCCCGATGCATCCCGATGTGCTGCAGTAGTTGCCTGTTCACTCGTTCGAACGGCTCGGCGAAAGGCATACCGAGAGCGGCGTAATATACCGGAGGGACTCATCCCTTTTTGGACGTCATTGTTTTTCATAAACTACACCACCAGATACATGGTTAGATAACGGAGTCGAAATGAAAACATATCGATGTCCGTGTAGTTGCCCTTCGGAGCTTGTTGTTAGCTTGTTGTTTACTTGCTTTTACACGGACACAGGGACAGTGGGTGGAAGGAAGCGAAAGCGAAACCAGAGATGGTAGGGTAAAAAGAGTGAAAAATGAGGTGAATTCTAGTGAGAGCTTAAATCAGTGCGGAGAATGTGGGCTACACGGCTTGAAATCACTCTGAACTAAGCATACAAACAAGAGAAAGAAATTCATTTTTAATAACAGCATTTTTGATCATAAGAGAATTTGATTTTAAACATGATTGTTGGTGGATGTGTGTTGTCAACGTACAGTAGTTAATGTAGAAAGTACAATAAACTCATTTACGTATATTCTCAACATAAAACAAATAAATCTCCTCACGAAAGCCCAATGAATGAAAAGTTGCTCTAGATCTACATCTAAAAAATATTCTACAAAATTTTCGCCATCTCTTTGTGAATCACTTCTTAGCAGTTAGCCAAAAACCTCAGTCACTTATGTTGTCGAATAATCGCTAGTTTTCAGCTCTTTCTGAGTTTTCCAAGTGATCAGCTCTCAGGTACCCTTGGCTGCAACCATTAAATGCTTAAAGGACCTCTATAGACTGCTGATAAAATTCGTAAAGCAATAACAGACAGTGACGATTCATGGTACGTCACTTACGAGAAAGCGGTGCCCTTTAGTGTACGATTACACATTAAACGGTTCTACCATTGAGCGCAAAAGCTGTGTTAGGGACTTAGGAGTGCTCCTTGACGAGAAGTTGAGCTTCCACGACCAGCTTGAACACATTGTCACTAAGGGCAACCAATTGATCGGTTTGTTAAAACAAATAGCTCGCGACTTCACGGATCCGGTTTGCATCAAGATGCTTTACTGTTCTTTGGTGCGGTCGGTTCTGGAATACGCTTCCATTATATGGTGGCCGTCAGCTGCTCGGTCCCTGGCCCGCCTGGAATCCATCCAGCGGAAAATCACGCGATTCGCTTTGCGCTTCTGGAGGGTCCAAGTGAACTATGAAGGACGATGTGCGTTGCTAGGCCTGGAGTCGCTAAATCAGCGAAATTGCAACGCCCGGAGGTTGTTTGTTGCGGGTCTCCTGGACAACCGGATCGACGCGCCAGTATTACTCGCCGGCTTAAATGTGTACGTTATTCCTAGACCGCTACGTGCAAGATCGTTCCTCGACGTAGAGGTTCGCCGTACACGATTCGGCGCCTCTGATCCTTTTTTATGTATGTGCCGTGAATTTAACGCTGTCTGTGATCGTCACCAACCGGACATGTCGCGCGCCGCGTTTCACAACATTATTCGTGCTGTGCGTCCGACTTTAGGTTAATTTGTATATGACAAGTTCAACTGCATGTTTTTTGTGTAAAATGTTGCTAATTATGCTTCAAGGGGGCCTCACGTGGTCCGTTGAATTAAATAAACAATTAAACAATTAAACGATTCATGGTATGATCAAACTAAGCACATGCTTGAGGTACATATCCCCTCATCCTATACATGTGCTACATATACATATCCTATAAGTGGTTGACGATCCTCAATCAGCATTTGTAGGGCATAAAACTCCATAAGAGAGTCTCTGTTAAGGACATTCGGAGCACTTACAAAACTAATATTTTCATACGATGTCTACGCTTGGGCTCTGTCTCTTGCCATTCCAACGGATTCGAAGTGTAAGGCGTCTTCGGAATATATGCCCTTGAATTCTATTCTGCTTACAGCTTCCTAGAAGCTTGATCCATTGTAGCACAACAGCCCAAACTACATTGAAACCCGTTTTGAATTGCATTTGCATATTGGTTAAGCAATAAATATTGCATACAAGTAGTGAGAATATTACCAACAGTTCAGAAGTAGAGAACTGCATTTTTAGTCGCACACAAATGACACACCAAATAATGCGTCATAGAGCTAAAGAGTGTTGCGAAAAAAACAACATACTGAATAAATTTGCTCAATGGCAATAAGGACCAATAATGGTTGTACGTGCATCTGAAGAATTGCCTACACCAAAATATAAAACCAAACACAAATCCTATTGCTAATAACCACTCAAAACTCAGTAGTAGTAACATATATTTCGGTGTAATTTTGTTAGTTACAATAGTTGGTGATAACCGTTTAACAGTGGGATCAGTTTAAAATTTTTCCTCACTAAATTTTAAACATGTTTGGCAATACCAGTGAAAATTCAAAATTTGATTGCTGTGCAAATTTAAATAAAGGAGTTGGGAAAAAAGTTTTCAGAAAAACCTACTCAAAACTCAAGATATCAAATTATTCTCTCGATCAGTCCCGGAAAAAAGGATTTAAAATATAGAACCTCCGTTCAACAAGTTAGTCTCGTTCATACAGCAAATGTTGTTCAATAAATTCTAAAGCTTTAAATCAAGTGTTGTTTTAAAAAAACCCATTACTGCAAAATCACAATAATGTGGATATCATACAATAAAGCGGATAAAGAAAAATCGAAGTCATAGGTCACGTCTACTTATCTACATAGCGATCGCGATCGTTCTACATCGTGTCTACATGCCGACCGTGAATTTCAATCGCCTAGAGATAAATCTACTACGAATAAAAAAAAAATTCATCACTTCCAACTCCACAACATGAGTATAGCTAATTTAAGATAAATCAAAGACATGATATGAATGTTTTGACATGAAGACGATGAAGAATTTAGAGGAATACATAACACAGAGACATAACATATATAATCGAGAAAATCAATATATTTTTACATGTTTGCGAAATTAAATTAATAGAGCTAGAAAATGATTTACTTATTCCACTACACAGTAGCACACAAAGTAAAGACTGTGCCCACAGTAAACAAAGTCCCAATTAGTGTTTGATGACACAGCCTGCTACACATAACACACGTAGCACAATTGCAAAGTGCAACTCAGCTCTGGCATCAGCATGGTAGCTACAGTATTGGTGATAAAAAATTTATCTTCATTAAATGGCCGTTCGATGGAAAGGCACTATCAATTAATTCCACTCTATCACCGTGGAGCGCCACCTGGACCACTCAACCAGCCGAGCAGCGTGTCAAATGCTTCATTAGACTTCAGTCAACCCATTAGCTACAAAACTATCCTCACAGCCCCGGTCGAAATCCTGAAATTGGTATTTGTCAGCAAACACAAAAGAAACAAGCAACAGTGCCGTGTGTTATCCTCACGAGCGGACCATTTTGGTACGTTTATTTTCTTCCGGTAACAACTGATCGGCTGTCGCGCTCCAGTCAGACTTCTTCCAGCCTTTCGTTCGCCGCTGGTCTACATTTCACCAAAGTGATCCGCATGGACGAGCTGCCAAAGTTGGCAAATAAAACGAACGCTAAGCTTGGCTGGCACGAACGAGCAGGACGATTGGGAAACGGAGATGTTTTTCCTTCTTTCATTTAGCATACGCTAGCGATAAGGATGTACATGCATCAGTTCCCTTTCCTTCCTTAACCGCTTTCGCCTTTCCCTGTCCCATTGCTTACCCGACTTTTCCCCGTGGATTCGCCAAAGTGCAAGTGTTTTCCCATTCCACGTGCGTCTTGCGTACCGATTCGATTCGACTGTTTGGCAGCGTACTGCGTACTTACATAGCCGTCCCCCCCGGTTTGCCGTACGAATTCTCCCACCAAGGTGACGATGGAAATGTGTCTAATTGATGTGTAACTTAACGTTTAGTTGATTTCAACAAGATTTGGCCATTAAAACGATATCTCTCACGTATCTCCAATCAAATCTGATATATTATGTACACCGCTTCGCACCGTGGCAGCAGCAGCAGCAGCAGCAGCAGCGTACGCGACCACTTGGTTTGGTAGTGGTGTCGACCGTTTTTTTGCCTTTGCTGTTTGCCGTTTGCCTCACCCAACACTTCGGGCGTCCTGAAACCATGGAGAAAAAAAAACAAACGCTCTTAAATGGCGTGAAGCGTTTGTCGCTTTTTGTTGCCTCTAGTCTGTCGCTTCTGACACACAATCCCGAAATCGAAGATTCGCTTGAGTAAATGACTCCAACGAGACTTGGTGTGCTGATGCTTCGTTTTCAACAGTGTCTTTCCTATTCCCACTGTAGGGATTTACTCAATGTTAGACTTGATAATTTGTATATTTTGATCACTATAATATCTTGTACTCTCGATTTAGGAACTTTAGGAACTCATCCCATATCTACAAACCTTCTCCAGTGAAGCTACGAAGCCCCCAAAAGCAAGGCACAAAATTGCACAACTTTAAGGCATTGAATGGGAATCGAAAACCAAACCACAAAAGAAAACCCTATTCCCGAAGAACACACACCAACGACCAGTCAAACACATGCCATCGAGTGAGGTAAATACATTACCGAGATAAGATTGGCTAAAATACGAGCTGGAGCTGGAGAAGTTTGCATAAATCCTTCCACCGGGCCCGGAACCGGTGCAGGTCGAACCATGCAGCGGTCCACGAGAGCATCGAAGAAGCCACCAAAAATTAAATTCAATCGACGCAAAACACGAGAACCGCCAAGCGGTTTGCGTTGTTTCGAGCCCTGGTGCCGATTCGTGAATTGGGTGAGAACTTTTCGGGTGTTTTGGGCAGGAAAAATGGTCTTCTTCCTTGTTTTTTTTTTGTTTTCGGTGGAGACTTCGACGGTACGCCATTCGCCGAGTATTCGCTAATTGAGGCAATAAGTTATAAAACTGATAAGAAACGTTCGCAGAGAGGCAATTGACAGTTCTCGCAACGGAATGGTTGTGTTCGTTGTGTGTGAACGAGTTGAGGCAAACAAAACAAAACAAAAAAAAAACGAAGTCAAAACAAAAATTGGAAAAAACGAGGACAGTAACAAACCAACAAACGTAGCATACGGTGTGCCATGTGTGCTCGAACAAACGCGGTTTGATTGCGAATCGACGACGACGACGACGACGAATTGCCGCAGTGTATGTACCAGAAGTCTCCACCACGCACAATCTCACCCACACGTCATAAACAAGCGTATAAAGAGATAAAACTGTTGCTTATTAAAACTCAACGCTCATTCACCTTTTAGTGATTAGATTGTACATTAAACCGACGCTCCCCGAACGGAAGAAACTAAAGCGCACCGGGCCAATGTTTTGTCATCCTGCCCGGAGCACCCGGATCGTGACCGAACCTTGGGCAAGCGCCGACGAGATGAAGCATTAAGGCAACGCCAACAACTCTCGCCGACGACTAGCACCAAGAACCGACCGGCCTCACGGGCATCTCAAGCGAAGCATAATAAAGCGTACGATAATATAAAATATCAAATTAATTGGATTCATGATAATAATATTTGTTCAATTTACATTCCCCTGATCACACCGAGGCCCTCCGAGTGTCTTCGTGCCGCCGAGTGTGAGTAAATCCCCAAAACTGTGTTTGGTGTTGAAATGTGGCCCCCGGTACACATCCAACCGTTGAATCAATCCAACCAATTATCGCACGATAGTGGCGCGACAGGCCGCTATGGTACAGGCGTGAGAGTTTTGTAGTCTAAGCACTCGCCGGACATGGTCAACGGTGGTACGAAGGCGTGAAAATCGCATGCCAGTTATCATTGTTATGGTCCCATTGGGCGGGATAGCTTGATGGCGGACAGCCTTGAAATGCCATCCAACGCGCTTGATGAAGAAGAAGATGACGCGGTCCGCCAAGGTGTGCCGTGCCCCGAACATGTGTTTAGCAGATAGAGTGGACTATTACTCTACTTGTTTAATGGGACGCGGCCGCGGATGATAGGGGACACAGTTTTGTCCGTTTGAGCGCGGTATGGCAGACCCACTAGAAATGTCATATTTAACAGATGTTTATGTGTAGCTTAATTTAATCCAAAAACAAATGCCAAACATGATGTTTGCCATAACGCATTGTTTATATTGGCTAATCGAACTTATCGCTTGTAGCACATTTGTGTCGGAATGAATAAACAAAGGAAAAGTAATGTGTCGTGATAGGAGGAAAATTTAAATAGTTTCGTCATTATGCAGAGTTTTATATCATTTCTTGTAGTATTGAAGCGTTAATATGGAGATAACATAATACAGTAGATTGTTTTGTTTAAAGGAAGGCAAAGTTTACTTCAGAAGTTGCTCAAATAAGAGGAAGCATGTTGTATGAATTTGACATACAAAGTTGAATAAGATATAATGTTACACACAGTTATCAAGAGTTTAATGCTTTGTACCGAAACTTAATTAACACATTGTCAGAAGTCTTTCAGGATTCTCAAGTATTACGTGTGTTTGGTAATAAAGCAAATAACGAGTGGTTTCGTGGAATTCTGAAGTTGCAAGGTTCTAAGAGTATGTGTTGTGTAAATTTCTTCTCTTCAGTTTAATTTCTGAGAAATAGCTAGACTCTTGCGAGCGAAAACATAGCAGCAATTAGACATGAGCATCTGTAAGGGTTTTTTTTTTAATTATTGTATGTTATTAATCATATCTGTTGGTTAATTAAATAATTGTCATATATTGGTTTAAATTGTCCATCTTAAGGTTAAACACTAGATCTTATAGAATTGCTAGACAGACTCAAATCCGAACTGCAGTTGTTTAAAATATGAGCTTTTATGATTGACAAAACATAAAAAATGGGTAAAAAATAGGATGAGCTGAAAGCCGTAAAAGAGCAGCGTCGATTACGTAAATAACTGAACTGAAAATTTTGAATTCCAAGACTTACTACTATATTCTGTAAATTCACATTGATGACGTGATCTCCAGATCGAACAGAACTCTAGGAATGTTGCGCCGATTAGCTTCAGGTTTTCGTGACCTCGGGTGTTTGAAGGCACTGTACTGCTCCTTGGTGCGCTCAACATTGGAGTATGCATCGGTGATTTGGACGCCAACTAGCAGCACTGCTGTGTCGCGTGTGGAGAGAGTCCAGAGGGCCTTCACGCGGTTTGCCATTGGCAAAGTGTTTGGAGGTACTGGCTTGGATCTACCTTCATACCCGTCACGCTGTCAACTGATGGGCCTGTTACCCTTGGAGACTTGCCGCATACATGCCCAGACATGTTTCATCGCCTCCTTTCTCCTTCATTCCACTGATGATCCTTTCCTGCTTTCCAGCATCAACTTTTACATCCCTGCTTATCGTCTTCGTCCTCGTCCTCTCCTCACGATTACATCGCAGCGAACGGCTGCGGGTTCAAACGATCCACTGCGGCGTGCTCTTCTTACCTTTAATTCCTCCTCCGATCTATTTGACTTTTCCCTGTCCTTAGATTCTTTCCGCGCCCGTCTCCATTCAAACTCTTCCCTGCCGTCAATCCCTCCCTGATCACTCTCCTTTCCTGGCAGTTTAAGTTTAAGATTATTTTTTAAGTAAATTGTGTAGCGTCAAGCAGACAATGTTATTTGCAATAAATACTAAATAAATACTAAATACTAAATACTAAATAGCATAAATCGCGGAGCTTTCATCTATACTTTCAAGTTGGTGTTTAAATTTAGTTCGTTTGTATGATTTCACGTAAAAGTAGGGTGACGTATTAGTACGAAATTCATTAGTTGTAGGAAAAATAGAAAAAAAACGATAGGTCACACGTTCTGGCCGTCCCTCAGTGAATCAAATGAAAAGTAAATAACAGCAAGTGATATGACAGAGATCATAGATCAGCATTGAGGAACATGGTAAAACTATATTATATATAATGACTCAAAAGTTGTAAAAACTTTCGATTCAACTAATCATAGTAATAGTAATAAATAGTAAAGGAAATAGTAAAGGAAGGGTCGCCAGGTGGTAGACCGGGGTTCAAGTGTCATCTGGGCCGAACCCCCATAGTGAAGACTGACTATCCAACTATGCGGTAACAATAAGTCTAGTAAGCCAAAACTGGCAGGGCATGACCTAAGAGGTCGTTAGGCCAAGAAAGAAGAAGAAGTAAACGATGTATAATTTTTTAACCAACTATAAAATAAACGAACCAAGGTAAGTTTTAATAAGACTCTATTGCAGCACATAGCTATCTCAAATTATAGGCCAATGTTAATTATTACTATCAATTGTTTATACATTTAGTACATACTATTCAACTGTGTTTCTAATGCTTCAACGATTTGTGTTTATAAATTTTACCGATTTAAAAACCTTTACTGTAATAGCTGTTAAGTATTATATTAATATCATGTCGTCAGACTGAAAACGATCGCTTGGTAAAATTCAAACCCTTTCGATTGTGGTTTACATATGAACAGATGATTTTCCAATAGAGCTACGGTACATGCATACATGTGTTAATACAAATTAACGTTCTTCTTTCTTGGCCTAACGACCTCTTAGTTGATCTTACTGCCAGTTTTGCCTGCCAGTTTTGGCTTACTAGACTTATTGTTACCGCATAGTTGGATAGTTAGTCCTCACAATGGGGGAATGGCCCAGATCAGACTTGAACCCCGGTCCTGCCGTGTGAAGACCGACGCCGCTGTCGCATCTACTACCGGGCCGCCCGCATCCAACGAATCAATGTTATAATCAATAGAAAAAGAAGTAATATAGTAACAATAATGAATACTATATACAAATCGTTCAAGCACTACAAACATAGTTAAGAAGCTAATCTAAATGTCTAAAAATCATTTATGGGAAACCGAAAGAGAAGACAAATAAGACCACTAAATTATTTTACACTCGGTATTTCAAGATCTATTCAATCATTTGTGTATAGGTAGTAATGGATTGTGTAGTTGGTAAGGTACGAATTGCAAGCTCAGCAAAAATTAGGAGGAGAACCTAATAAATAGAGGCGGATCAAACCTTTTGAAGGATTCCCTAAACAGAATAGAAGTTGTGGATCCTTTAAGACTTTCAATTAGGCTCACAAGGCCAGTGAGACTTTTGTATTAAACATGCGACCTTTGTTTATACTTATATGAGAACATCGCTCGTGGCTAAAGGCTCATGGCTCCCAGGACGTTACAGCCCGCTTTTAGGAAGAACCATCTTTGCCGATAAGTAAAGGGTCTTTGTCTACTTTGTTTATAGCATGATCTGCTCCTGTTATTAAGAAACAATTAATTTAACTGAATCTTTGAACTGAACTGAGCTTAACATAAAAGTATCCTCAAGAGTTACAATTGGAAAAAAAGATAAACTTTTCATTACTCTTGTTGTCATTATCAAGATAAAATGTCTTTCGAATTATACATTTACCACAATATTCAATTCCTCCATTTAGCTTCCAACGTGTAAATTTAATCATAAAGAAGGTTTCATTCATCATACTAATACTTTTAACCATCCCCTTCTTTAACCCTCGTGACAATCCTTTCCAACTAATCTTTTTGCATACATTCAAATCAGTACTTTTTTTCTTCTCTACAAGTACAGCAGCTTCATTGTAGTCAGCCATACGCTCCTGACACCCATTTACAGCGCTTCCATCTCGCATGCATCGTAATGATAGATGATTATGCCATCGGCACTTGATGTATCGACCTTCTAGACACAAAGCCTTGCAACAAACGGCCATAGATGGGCCGCGGTTGTCAAACCCACAAGTGCGGCAAAAATCGGTTGCCCCCTGTTTCGGGATCTCGTTAATACATCATGCAAAATCGATTACTTGCTTGCTGCTCGAAACGTTTTGGGCCTATCAGCGCACCGTGTTACAATGTGTTTTTGTTGAATGTTTCCTCTTTTTTATGGTGTGTGTCCTGTCCTGACCGGGCGTGAAGAAGGTGAAGAAACTTATTTTCACAGTAATTAGATTGTAATTTATCATTTTACATACCCCACATCGCGCTGCCCCATCGGCATGTCACGGCCAACTGAATATGTAATCAGCGGAAGTTTTCAATTTTTTGTAGGACGTATTTAACGATATTCAATTTTTTTTTAACGAGTGTCCCTTTTTTCTCGCGCACACATGTTTAAAGGAAAGGATTAGTAAGGTATCGAAAATTGTCTCCCTTGCATTATCTCGCTTGTCGCACAGGTTCGCTAGGTTAGATGGATGGGACCGAGTGGCCTATGGATGGGATCTTCCTCTTTTCTGGCTGCTGGTCCGATGCCAGCCAGTTGCTAAGGATAATGTTTTTATGGGGTAGATAAAATGGGTTATTGTTTCGTTATTTATCATGACATTTCAGTTACAGATTTGCAGGCCCATACCTGATCTAGGTTTCCTTGCGCACCCTGTGTGTTCTTAGGGACAGTGTTGTCAGTACTGCAAGGGGTGTCTTGTCCTGGGGAATGATGCCGGTGATGGTAATGGTAAGCAACCAGCACTCAGAAGCCTATGGTTAGCGATCGTTGCAGAGGGACGATAGACGCACCATAGACATCCCTTATTTTCAAATTGTCAAACGCTCCGGAACAGGCAGAAAGTAGCGGTGGCAATGCAAATGATGTGGAAGATAAATCTGTGCTTGCTATTATTTTCAAATTATGATGAATCGTCCTGCGAAGCTATTTACTTCATTACACTACCAGAAATGTTTGGTATAAAGCAATTTTCATAAAAAATGTTTATATTGAAAGTAGAACCATTCCAGTTGATAAATGAGATGTACAAGGATTGTAAACGAGGATCTTACAGCATTGCTCTCTTTTAATATAAAATTGTATACAAATTCTTTATATTTCATAATCGTTTCAGATAAGACTGATCTCTGATTACTTCAAAACTATTAAAACGGTTTTTTTTAAATGGTTTTAGTAGTATTAAAGCTAGAAATACACAGAATTTAGTAGCACAAAGAAGGAGATGTTTCATATTGTATTGATTTAAAGTTTGCTCTAATACAACGAAAATTATTTGGAATTTCAACTTGATAGACTCATCAGAAACGAGCCGATCATAGATAGTCAGGCTACTTCACCATTAATTAATACAATAAATAGTCTAACAGACTTCTGTAAGTTTATATCAGCCGAATAAGCAAGCATAATGGTGGAAACTGTTTGACCCTTAAAGCGTTACAGTACTTTAAAAAACTATTCTTCTATTATGATGTGAAACTTTTCAGACATTCACATTTGTTTAGTGTTTAAAGCATTTTGATTTAAATTTAGAGCTTTGTCAAAACAATTATTAAAAGCTTCTTGAAATAGTATAGTATTAAAATGACAGCTAGGAGGTTCCAGTTCCAGTAACAAGCTAGATCTGAGTATCCTTACTAGAATTAATTTAAAAACAATTAAATGAAAATAAAAATGTAACAACCTACCTACATATACTAATCAATAAACAGTAAATGCTACAAACTACCATTGTTTTCTTTGAATTACACGTACAAAAATCAACAAACACTGTAGGTCGTTTTTCATATTCGCTTCTATTTTCCTATATTTTTTCTTCCTTCCGTTAAATATATATATATATATATGTTCATATATGTATAATATATATATATATAATTTACTGATTTTTTCAGGGATGGGGGAGCGTGATTTCATCGTGTATACTGTTGACTGTGGTTCTATTGGCTGTTGTGGTATGCGGTTGATTTGTTTCTGTTGATGATGCGATATAGTTGCGTACTGCGATATACATTTACTGGGTGTACTGCGTGTGTAAGAAACGGATGTCCAACTGGCCCTCTATCTTGTTCATTTGTGTGTGTTTGCTTTTTTTTCATTTCCACTTTTCCAAACCATTCAAACGTGCGTAATACTATCGTGCAAATATGTTTTCTTTAATTGTGTGTGAGTGTTGGTTTTGTTGCTTCCTTTCACTTGAAAGTTACCATCAATCATCTGTGCTTGATACGAGATCGGTTGTACTTGTTCTATCTTGATGAGTGTATTTGAATAAAAGTGTGCAGTTTTCTGAATTTAAGCTTGCTTGTTTTGCAAATTATTTTCCTATTTTCGATTGTTTCTGGTTTGACGGTTTTGGCAGAACACTGATTCACTAAATCCCTTCAGCTGCCACATGAACCGCCTGAAATGAATAATAAACAAACAGCGTGTGCGTGTACGTGATTTGTTGCTTCTTGTCTTTGATGTTTCCGGTTTACTAGTGTAATACAGCTGTATAAAAGTAGCTAGCTTTACAATACTAACGTGCAACGTACGCGCTACGTACACGGCACCCGATCGTGTTAGGTTTCGTTTGTAACAGAAATACTCTTGACGCTAAATTAATTTGTTCTACCAGTTTTGCTTCCTTACCAGAACGAACTTACTTACGAACTGCCACATCGTGTGCCTGTTTACTTGCTTTTTCCTATACAACATGACCCATACACACAAATTGTCCCTTGCCCATTTATGCGAATTGATTTCCTTCTATTTACACGTAGTGCCAACAACGGGACAGACAGATAACCGCTAGGCCACCTGTTATCAACGCTATCTGTTGCTGCCCATTTTGTGTGACGTCTTCACAAATCTTCTAACTATTTACAGGGATTTTTGCATTGCTCTGCACGCCAAAAAAAAAGGGTAATGGTAAGCAACCAGCACTCAGAAGCCTATGGTGAGCGATCGTTGCAGAGGGACGATAGACGCACCATAGACATCCCTTATTTTCAAATTGTCAAACGCTCAATGGCAATGCAAATGATGTGGAAGATAAATCTGTGCTTGCTATTATTTTCAAATTATGATGAATCGTCCTGCGAAGCTATTTACTTCATTACGCTACCAGAAATTGTTGGTATAAAGTCATTTTCATTAAAAAACTGATTTCAGTTGATAAATGAGATATACAAGCAATGTAAACGAGGATCTTACAGCATTGCTCTCTTTTAATATAAAATTGTATACAAATTCTTTATATTTCATAATCGTTTCAGATAAGACTGATCTCTGATTACTTCAAAACTATTAAAACGGATTGTTTTTACATGGGTTTAGTAGTATTAAAGCTTGAAGTACACAGAATTTGGTAGCATAAAGAAGGAGATGTTTCATATTGTATTGATTTAAAGTTTGCTCTAATATAACGAAAATTATATGGAATTTCAACTTGATAGACTCATCAGAAACGAGCCGATCATAGATAGCCAGGCTACTTCACAAATTATTAATACAATAAATAATCTAAAAAGCTTTTGTAAGTCAATATCAGCCGATGTTGTATTATTCTATTATGATGTTGAACTTTTCAGACATTCACATTTTGTTAGTGTTTAAAGCATTTTGATTTAAATTTATAGCCTTGTCAAAACAATTATTAAAAGCTTATTGAAATAGTAAAGTATTAAAATGACAGCTAGGAGGTACCAGTTCCAGTAACAAGTTAGATCTAAGTTTTCATACAGGAATTAGTTTAAAAACAATCAAATGAAAATAAAAATGTAACAACCTACCTACATCTACTAATCAATATACAGTAAATGTTACAAACTACCATTACTTTCTTTGAATTACACGTACAAAAATCAACAAACACTGTAGGTCGTTTTTCATATTCGCTTCTATTTTCCTATATTTTTTCTTCCTTCCGTTAAATATATATATATATATATGTTCATATATGTATAATATATATATATATATATATATATAATTTACTGATTTTTTCAGGGATGGGGGAGCGTGATTTCATCGTGTATACTGTTGACTGTGGTTCTATTGGCTGTTGTGGTATGCGGTTGATTTGTTTCTGTTGATGATGCGATATAGTTGCGTACTGCGATATACATTTACTGGGTGTACTGCGTGTGTAAGAAACGGATGTCCAACTGGCCCTCTATCTTGTTCATTTGTGTGTGTTTGCTTTTTTTTCATTTCCACTTTTCCAAACCATTCAAACGTGCGTAATACTATCGTGCAAATATGTTTTCTTTAATTGTGTGTGTGTGTGGTTTGAAAGATTCCATCAATCATCTGTGCTTGATACGAGATCGGTTGTACTTGTTCTATCTTGATGAGTGTATTTGAATAAAAGTGTGCAGTTTTCTGAATTTAAGCTTGCTTGTTTTGCAAATTATTTTCCTATTTTCGATTGTTTCTGGTTTGACGGTTTTGGCAGAACACTGATTCACTAAATCCCTTCAGCTGCCACATGAACCGCCTGAAATGAATAATAAACAAACAGCGTGTGCGTGTACGTGATTTGTTGCTTCTTGTCTTTGATGTTTCCGGTTTACTAGTGTAATACAGCTGTATAAAAGTAGCTAGCTTTACAATACTAACGTGCAACGTACGCGCTACGTACACGGCACCCGATCGTGTTAGGTTTCGTTTGTAACAGAAATACTCTTGACGCTAAATTAATTTGTTCTACCAGTTTTGCTTCCTTACCAGAACGAACTTACTTACGAACTGCCACATCGTGTGCCTGTTTACTTGCTTTTTCCTATACAACATGACCCATACACACAAATTGTCCCTTGCCCATTTATGCGAATTGATTTCCTTCTATTTACACGTAGTGCCAACAACGGGACAGACAGATAACCGCTAGGCCACCTGTTATCAACGCTATCTGTTGCTGCCCATTTTGTGTGACGTCTTCACAAATCTTCTAACTATTTACAGGGATTTTTGCATTGCTCTGCACGCCAAAAAAAAAGGGTGTCTGCCTTTACCGCTAAACCGTGCAGATTATCGTATCGGTTACCGGGTTTAATTTTTACCTATATTAACATATCTAAACCGCAACGATCCTCCCGGTAGTGGATGTGAAAGTACAAATTGTGATTAATTTTTCCACCTGCTGCCCCTATCGCGCATTTTCTAGCAATTCTGTTTTTGTTTTAATACAATGTTCCTCTCTTTGCTCACCCCGCCCTACACACTGCACCAGTTCCGGATGCACCGGTGTGCGATGGAAAGCAAATCGGCTATCGTAACATTTTCGAACTTCGCACTAGTTCCCGCCATCCTGGAGCGTTTTGATGTGCCACGTGGACTTTCGTTATCGCTTAGTTTTTTTTTCTCCTCTTATCGGTTTTGTATTTCTTCTCTTTTTATCACAGATTACAAATGCGTCTCTTCAACGAACTGTTGTTGTGTTTTGCGCTGTCAAAATGTTCCGTCCGGTTATGGCGCCGGTTACTTCGACAGCGGGCCGAAAGCTGTCAGGATGTGTTGGGTTATGAATTTTGTTTCTAACTGAATGCGAGACTTTTGTAAACGAGAGGAGTCGCTAGCTGTTCGAAGGATGCGATTTCGAACGGTGGAATTGCAAAGTTTTCCTTGCTCTTGTATTCGTATAAAATTGCACGTATTACTTCGCCCTAGTAGGAAAATCCTAGATCTGTTATCCGATTCTTAACATAGTTTTTTTTCAGCTCTGTTTTCTTGTACGCCGATTTTCGTTTAGTTGCACTTGGCCCGCCTCAATCGTTATGCGTCCTGCAGTAATGTATGATCAACCTTTTGTAGATCTTGCCTATCTTTTTCGAATTTTTCGCTCCTTTCGTTCTGTTTAGTGTTGATTAAGGTTCTGCTATTTGTGACATCCCTCGTAGCTCGTAAGGTATGCGCTCGTGTCGTATCATTCGTGTGTCGTATACGGTCGCAGGTGTTTTCGAAGTCCATCACTCAAGCCCATCAGACTCCGAATCATCAGATGGAATACTGTGGAGTTTCGTACGAGCCGCCAAAAGAACATTCTCCAAACGTATACGGTGTATGTGCGGTGGTCGTGTAGTAGCTGCTGCTTGTTTGATAGCTTGTGTAATTTCCTGAAAAGTCGTAAGAAGAAAAAAACCATAATTAGTAAATCGGTGTGAAGGTAAGCAACCGTATGATTGAGCACAGCAAAGAATAGATATTAGAAAGCGCACGTTTTGGGACGAAACGATTGTGTTAATCGATTGGAATAGGGTGTTAATGACAGGAAGAGAACCGTAAACGGTTCAAGTCCATCCAGTTGGAGCTACAGGAAGTGTGTGTGTGTATCTATTTCCAAAGGTTCCCGTAACATCCTCCAAAAAGAGATCGTTGGAGGAGATCGGACGCGATCATAAAATCGATCCCAAACACCACCAAAGCACAAATGCCACTTAACTCTTTACAAAAAAATCACACATTTTATGACACCTTGACGAAACGCTGCGAGAGACTGCTGCTCGGGTAAGAAATTATGATCATCGCTCGATCTCTCGATGCGCGGCAGATCATTACGCAATGTCCGGTAGGAATGATGGTAAGCGAAGGAAGCAGCATCACAGCCAGAATGTCCGTATCGAGCTTTATCAACGGTTTTGGTGTGACGCATAGGTGCGGAGATGAGATGAGATGAGATTTATGATATTGTTGGGATCGTCTGCATTAATCTTTCCCGATGCCGCACGGTGCCGCGGCTTCGCACAAGCAATCCAACCGGGGCGATCGTTTGCCGGCATACTCCTTTGCGTCCGCTCACTAATGGTCGTTCTTGGCAATGTGTGTCGGCAAGCCAGCTTACTCTCGAGAAGGAACAGTAAGGAACGGTCCGGAGCAGTTGATTAAGATAGACGATCGCTCAGTACCGATAAGCATCATTAGTTCGAATGTTTATGAATGAATTAATATAAACCACGTCCGCCCCGTTGCGGGGAAGAGAGGCCGTCCGTTCACCATTTTCGGCATACTTGATCGGGCGGCTCTCGCAACTGCCTCTTCACAACTGCGGGTAAAAGTGATCACATCGGTACGATACTGTCTCATTATAAACGCTGCCGCTAGAGTGTGTGGTACTGCTCCAAAAATATTCAAAAGCCCGCTAAAGCGAAGGCGTACAGCGCACGCTGCTACAGCTTGCTCACAGCCAAACCAGACTTTCCGGGGCCCCTAGCTTCGAGGCTCCAAACGACGTCTACGTCTTCTTGGGTTTTGGAGGACCACTTGTTTTTTTTTTGAAGACCCATTTAACCAATAAAACAGAGACAGGAAGAAAAGCAACAAAAAAGCCCCCACAAAGAACGCGATCCATTGCGATCTTCGCCCCATGTCATCCGTCTTTCTTGTCGCACGATGGGATGGGTTGGTGTCATTGACGTTGGGCAAGCGCGAGAGAACAGCGCGAATGGGAGAAAACGCCAAAGATCCCAAAAAGCGGTGGATGGCACGGAAGGCAGAGGACAAATTTTTCCTTTATTCAAACCCCGAGCTAAATAAATAAAACCCACGCGCGTTTTTGGGATCGCCTCTTGTCCGGCCTTGAGAAAGAGCTCAACCGATCGGACGATCCTTTCCTCTGTCATTGTGCCGCAACACACCGCTCTCGCCACGAGGACTAATGTTTGTTGTCGCTAAGACTGTAGGACTTTATCTGTCCCCGGTCACCGGTTCCAAGCGGCACACCAATCACATCCCGCACAGATCTCGGGATGCAAACCATTGCCACACATTTTCTCTTATTATTTTTCTCTCTCGTCTTTTGTCTTAGCGCGTTTCAAGGTGCGGCATTTAATATGCGATCAGGAAATTTATTCCCGAACATCTATAAATCAGGAGAAATATATCCCGCACCGTTTGGAGCCGGGACCGGACACACGGAGATGCCACTGCCTGGAGAGGGCTAGATCAAAGAGATGATCGTACCGGAGCAGATGGGATGGGCAGGAAGTTGAGGTTGCAGGCCAATCACGGCACACCGAGAACGCAACAGGAACAGGTTCTACGAAGCACTGCCACTAATTTGTGTGTATATACGGTCGAGCAGAACCTCTCGTTTGATGTTTCGGATGTCTCGTGCAGATGAATCATTTTGTAGTCAAGTTGATCCATTGTTGGTGTATCTTATTGTGAAGCTTCTTTTTTGTGAGGACGGTTTTGGTCAATGTCAAGTGCGTTTCACATTACAGATGACAGCCGTCCTGCCCCAGTTTGCTGTGCACGTGACACAGACACTGTAAAAGGCAAACAAATGCATCAAACTTGGCACGCGTTGTTAAGCAAACAGCAGATTAAACCTTACGCTTGATAGCCCATTTCGTGCAGCTTCCCGAGTCGAGAGCGTTATCTTTTACACAGCCCCCAAAACAACACCGGACGGTTGCAAAAGTCATCCCAACCGAACCGAAAAGTGTGTCATCCCGCCTTGGCACAACGGTAATGAATTTATTTCGCGTTTGAGTGCCACTATCAATATCAACACGCAGTCGCCGAGGGAAATCTTCCTGTCCAAGGGGACGCACGCACGCATGAGTTGTGCGATTGGAAAAATGGAAACGGTACAAAGTTTTTCCCGACATTAATTTTGTCACGTGGATGAGCGATGGTACGCTGTCCAAACATTTCAAACACGCCGGAACACGTGCACCGAATGCTGAGTGGTGAGTTGATGAGAGACAGCATTGGTTGGGGTTGCCCGGGGATCATAAGGTTAGATTGGAGGTGGATGAAAATGGAAATCCCACTCAACACCGAAAAGAAGGACCTTTCACAAAGTGTGCCTCACTGATGCCTTTGCAATGTCTATGTGTATGGGTAGTTTATGTAAGTGTGTGTGTCTGAGTGTATGGGCAGGCGTGCCGTTGACGGATGTGACGAATTTTCCGCCGTATCACAATCATTAATCATGCCCGTGCCTAAGAAGAAAGAAAGTTTGATGCACTGGCTCTGTGCCACAGTGTGTGTGTGTGTGTGTTTTTGGGGAGGAATCGTTGGAATGTGTGTGATGTGGGAGGACGAGCGTTGGATTATTGTGTGTGTGTGGGTTATTCAACTTCAACTTTGAAGTACAGTGCTTTACCTCCAGCGATGATGGATAATGTTCCCGAAATGTCGGTGAGTTTGTCGCACATACATTCTGTTGGACGAAAAGGGCGGCAAACGACAGACGCACTTGGACGTGTCACCAAAAAACAGAAAAAAACTGCAACTCCGACCATCAAAGCCACGCGGGCTCAAGGTTTTGTGTCCATCGTTCCAGTGTGTCGAGAAGGTTCCGCGATCGATCGAGAAGCTCGCGCACTGTACATGTCTGCTGCTGGATGTTGTTCGTCCTATGCCTATGCTCCGGGTGATTCGTGGTGATTTGCTGCTAGCTTGTGTACTTTACTCGTAATCTTATGCTGCCTGCGTGAGATCCTCGGGGTCAGGTCGTCAGTATCAGGGTGCTCAGACCGGTGACACGTAACCGTTACCGACTTGCGATGAACTACAAAGAAAGGTGTAGAGATAACCGGGTTAGTTTGTGTTTTATTGATATCAAGCGATTGTCACACAGTTATACCCTGCTTGAGCTCTGTCCACCCGGCCATACTCACTTCTTGAAGAACGGCTTAAAACCATCCGGATGTTCCTGTTGCTGCTGTTGCATTCGGTAGAAAGCACCGGACGGTGTCCCGGCACCTTGCTGCGACATAGAGTCCGGAGAGGACGCATATCCACTGCTGGAACCGCCAGCATTGTTGTTGTTAACAGTGGACGGGTTGTTGTTATTGTTGTTACTAGTGCCATTCACGGTGGTCGGGTTGGGCGTGGAACCGTTGGTGCTACTGTAGCAGGTACCGGTCGTAGGGGTTGTAAGAAGGTTCGCCGCCATGCTGGGCAGCTTCATATTCGGTGGCGTTTGGGGCGGCGTGTCGGTCTGGACCTCGGGAAACCCCATCGATTGCTGGGACGGGGTACTGTTCATAGACTGGGACTGTTGTTGCTGCTGCTGCTGCTGGAGGCTGTTGCCTTGCTGCTGCTGCTGTTGCAATGTTGGCGTTGTAGGGTGGTTCAAGACCGGGCCCGTAGTCGAACTGTGGTTGCTGCTGCTGGTATTGCTGCTGTTGCTGCTGTTGCTGTTGCTGTTGAGGGTAGTATTGTAGTGTTGAGCTCCGGCTAGAAACCCCCCATAGCGGGAATAGGGGGTACTCGCGAAACTGTTCATCATACCACTGGCCATACTCCCCCCCGTACCTAGATTGTTGGGCGGGGTGTTGCTGCTGTTGCTGGTGGTGGTATTTCCCATACTCATACTCATGGGCGAACCGGCGTCTCCGATCATCATCATACTGTTCGCCCCATTGCTGTTGCCCTGATGCTGCACATGATGCTGCTGCAGGTGATGCTGCGAGGATTGTTGCTGAAGGTGCTGCTGCTGCTGCTGCTGCTGCTGCAGATGATGGGCCTGTTGCGGTTGGTTTGGGTGATAGTCGCCGCTCGTACCGGTCATCCAAGAAGCGTGCAGACCCTGCGCAGGATGCGATTGTTGCTGCTGCTGCTGATGGTGTTGATGCGGATGCTGAAGCTGCTGCTGCTGCTGCTGCTGCTGCTGGTGCGGATGGTGCTGATGGTGGTGCTGAAGGTGGAGCGGAAGGTGGTGTGGTGGTGGCGTTTTGCAAGCGGCTGTGTCGGCCAGACTCCAGATTTTTGGCTTTGAGGCTGGAATCGGCACTCCACAGTCGCTGCCCGTTTGGTTTTTTGAATGGTCCATATCGCCCTTCAGCAAACCGCCGTGATGTGGATGATGTTGCAGCTGCTGATGCTGCAGCGGATGCTGCTGCTGCTGCTGATGGAGATGGGTTTGATGGTGGTGTCCCCCGAGCATCGAATGGTGGTAGTACGGATGATGCTGCCCCAGATGTCCCGGATGCCCCATTAAGTTTTCCGGCTTCCGTTCGTCGTCCGTCAGGTCATCGTCATCCTCGTCCTTTTCGTGCTCGGACTTGACGTGATGCTGGTGGTGATGGTGATGGTGCATGTCTAGAACGAAGAATATTGCCCATCATGAAAAGGGACAAAGGAGAAAGCTTCACGCTGTTAGCTAGGTTGTAACACAAATGTTGTGATTGTGTAACGATGTATAGCATCGCTTAAAGCCTATCGTTGGTGAAATAATTCTAAATGTTTGTCTGTGATTTGTGAGCTCGAACCAATTATTCTCTCTAAAAGACTTGTTGAACACGTAACAAACGTAACCAATATTCATCCTCAATACCCAAAACACCTGCTCCGTTATGGTTTTCATTTTCATTTAAGCAAGATATATTGCAACGTTCAAATAGCTGTTCGGGACTGCCACAATAACCACCTGGGGTCGTTTTGGTGTGGTTGCTCAGATGTCAGAAGCCAAGCTAGGCTCGGCTGCGTGTTCCCGTACCACCATTGCATTTTCCATCCTTCCCCAACAACAATCTTCCCAACACACCGAAAACTGTTGAACAGTATTTGACACCGAATGAAATGAATGCGAATTGTATGCCAACTATTTTTAAATGTGAAAAGGAATATCAATCAATGTACACCGAGTCGGTGGCGGTGGCTGTTTGAGATTGAGAGCTCGCGAAAACCGTAAGAACGGAACGGTGATAAAGCGACCCGAAACAACAAGATCGATCGATACGGCACGAACCGATTTGTCAATCACTCAATCAAACTCCGACATAGCCCGGGCACTGTTGTGGATGGAATTTAATGGATTTCTTTGTCTCTCCCACTCCCTCGGCCCTGGCAGACTACAGACTTCCGAAAGGGAATCATCACCTGCCGCACGGTTCGGTGAGCCACACAGCGAGACACATCCGACACTCGACAAATCAATTCTGAGGCACCTTGCACCCAGGAAGCGTGTGGTTTTCGGGGGCTTTTTTTGCGGAATTCATGTTTGCCATAGGCTGGGCTGGCTGATTGGCTGGGTCGGCCGACTCCTTCACTGAACGGAGCGCGCGAATTATGCGAAATCCGCATCCGTCTCCATTAGCGCAACTCGAGCCGACAAACGGAATGAAGATGAAACGAGCTGTTTCATGGTTGACCGCGTGCCGAGACGTATGATGAAGCGCTGGGAAGGGAGGGGAGACTTTCTTTCCATTAACCGCTAGCCTCAGCCTCAGACCGTATCGTATCCATGGGTATTGGAGCATGGGAATGCAACCATCGATGCATCATCGAATGTGATTCGTTTCAGTGCATAACTGGTGGGGACCCTGCAGAATTGGCAATTGACAGGCCCTGTTGAGGTTTAGTACCCGCTTCCGAGTAAAATGATGGAGCAGTCCTATTTGTCGTTTGAGTCTATTTGAATGACAGTTTGAACTATGGATCGTTTTCGCTTCAAGTTAAAGACCGAATATTTTGTTTTTGAAATTTTGTGACACTGTTGTATTAGACCCAACTGAACGTTGGAGATGCCTTAATATCTTCGAGATAAAATTTGACCAAACGTTTCCTTAAAGCATCCATTTTGACCAATGCTTCCAACACTGCAAACACTTTGTCCAGGCTTATGGAAATAGGAAACCGAAATTGTCTATTTGATCGATTCGTTTTATGATGACACAATCAAGACTTTGCAGATACGACCGTCTGGTGCAGTCATTGGCCCGGCGCTAGACAACTGCACTACCGAAAGGGAACGTAGCGCGAGAGCTCCGAGTGGTGGCGTTAGCGTCACTTTTTGAGTTTGACGCAATGGCCACCTGCCACAGACAGAATGGGTCGGTCAATGCGAATGGGTTGCATGTAAGTGCACACTGCAACAGCTTGATGCCTTGCGACTGAAGACAAGCGCTCTAGTTATTCTCGCCTTGGGCTTGGGCTAAAGCAAGATTCATAGGAGCATGTTTATGATTGGGGATAAATTTGTATCCATTCTTTGCACGCATCGCCACAGCGTGGAAGGATCTGTGCATGATGGGGAGCTTATCCTTCCCAGGACAGCACACACACACGTACAATCCTGGTTGTCCGTGTTGCATGAAACCATCCAAGCAAAGAAGTGTTTAAATCATATCTTTAGCTTCCTTTGCAGTTGGGTCTCCGGGCGGAAGTAACGGAAGTGGCCCACTAGTTATAGTAGACAGCCTGAAACATGTGTGCGATGCGTTTGGGGTGGCTTGTAAGTTGTGCTGCACTGATACTAACCGAACCACCGAAACTTATCATTGTGTACAGCGTTCGCCGAAGAAAAGGATTAAATACTATATCCTCTGTAAATACAATGTACGACAACGAAAGAGGCATGCCCGGCTTCGCTAGTATGTAGCCAATTGCTTAACCGTGCGGTAGCTGTGAGACGGGATTGTGACAATCTATTTACTTGTCGGGAGGGATAGTAAACAAGGGATGTTCGTACAATGCACAGGATGGAGACGATCAACAGCGACAAGGACGATAGTTTGTTTGGTGACACATAAGAAAAGCCATAAATCACATACACGACGCTCGGTCGGCTCGGCGGAGTTGCGGCGTGAAGTAGCTGGACACTTTCCCCAGAACTCAGCAGGAGATGATCGTTTGCCACTTCACTACCACTGCCCCTAATAACCACAATATCGCCGCCATCATATCGGACACCGATCTGTGGTCAGCGCTGGAAACAAAGCAAACCTCCCCAAACACTTGCGCCCTGTCGGGATGCGGTGAGATACCGAAACACCGTTTCCGAACAGGCAGAGAAAATATGTTTCCCATTTTTCCAAATCTAATAAAAATCATTGACCCTGAATAAACTTATTTCAACAATTTGATATGGTGAATTAAATCTAATAACAGTAAACACCCTCGGATGTTGGGTTTCGCGCCAGCAGTATCGTCCTCGACACCGAGAGATTTAATGACTGCGTACCCGTCGTATGAAAACATCCCTCCCGGTTGGACACCCTCGATGTTGCGGTGGTAAAAACCGGAGGACCATTGCCAGAGAACCAGACGCCGGCTCGACCCTTCGCTCGAGGATGCGTGCGAGTGTGTTGAAGCCCGCTGTGTTTGACGGCAGTGTGAAATGGTTCGTTTGGTCTAGGCCGGGCGACCCAAACAACGCAAAACCGGGGCACCCCTGTATGGGAAATAAATAACGCGAGGGTTGTGCCAAACTCGGATTGTGCGGAGGGCGAGCAAATGAATTGAGTCTTAATAAGTGATATTATGTGATTTTCATTCAATTTGAAAACATTGCACCACATTCCCCTTTTTTGTTCGTCGGACGGAGTTTTCGTGGGCTAAGGGGGTGTCGACTTGAATCAACGAGTGCGTACGCTAACGAGCGAAAGAATATATTGTTTGCCAGATAGGAGTTCGGGCTATTTAAACAAGAACTATCGACGCAACATCTCGGTGCATGGGAAGGGACTTAATTCCACTGGGAATGGACTGTCAATGAGTTGCGATGTTTTTGGTGAAGGTAATTTATTGATCACGCTCATTTAATATTGTTTACTACACTTGCCGGAAATGACAATTATTTGTTTTTTTAAATGGAGCTTATAGAGTTGGTGCAACATTTTATCCTTTTAAGATAATAATGGTTCAACGGTTGGTCTGAACGAGTACGCCCAAATGTAGGCAATTTGTGTTGCATGCATCGAATGAACTAGAGTGAATTGTTCATGTAAGCTAGGTGTAAGTTAGACCAAAACTACACAGATTGAGAAAGCGTAATCACATACTTATATAGCACAGGGCGAGCTCAATTATTAATTGGATATCGCAGGTCGTGTTATTCGACCTAATCCGTTGAACAGCAACTACCATTACTCAACACATGCTTCAATCTGCCAAACATTCATACGGATGAGCTGGTGGATTTGAATAAAGAAACAAAACCAAGAACCATTAGCCAAACCTCTACCGACAGTGACGAAATCGGACACCCATCCATCCCAACCTTGCGTCCTTGCGTTCATCTCGTTTGGCAGCCACCTCGGAAAACCTATCAAGCGTTTAACATTACGCGCTCGAGCGGTGACGCCACAACGAAAACGAAAAAAAAAACAGGGGCCAACAAATCAAAGTGAGAATTCTGACACCTTGCAACAATCGGAAATCGGAATAAGTCAATTTGCGAACCATCCGGGGCGGAGAACCCGGCATTTTTGTGCTCTCCCCCTTAAAGCGAAAGGAAAGTGAGCCAAAACTTTGCCACGCCGAAGCGGATTCGTTCCCTTTCCCCGGTTGACGCAACCGAAGCGGAAAAGCCACGGTGGGCCATATGGGAATTTGAGGCCACGACGCCTATGACCGCCCCTCGTGCGCCGTTGATGTTGATAGATTTTCGAGGTTTTTAAGCCCCGGCTGCCGGCCACCGGGAGGTATAAATGCGTTGCCGAGCGCAAAAAATGAGCAATAAAGCAATCCCTAGCATGAATTGGCCGGTGCCTGCCGTGAATCCTGAAACCCTCCTCCTGTGCCTGTGAATGAGCCAGAAAACGGAGGGAAATGTTTTTATCCCGAAATCTCGCCCTAGCTTCTTGCAATGTTTTGCGGCAGTAGGGATGAGCGTCAGCATCAGGAAGCAAGCAGTAGTGCAAAGGGGACGAAATCTTGATGACTGTGCGGGATAATATATCCATTATCCGATTAAGTTAAGTGAAAATGCCACTTGTTATTTAGATATTCATTGGCCTCCGGGCGAGACGAGCGCCTGCCATGGCAAAACAGACTGGACC
Source organism: Anopheles maculatus (assembly GCA_002091835.1). NCBI lineage: Eukaryota > Metazoa > Arthropoda > Insecta > Diptera > Culicidae > Anopheles > Anopheles maculatus. The sequence goes on along the minus strand of KZ061692.1, from coordinate 71,368 downwards.
GCTGAGTGTTTTGGTAAATTTTCGGAACGCGGCTGAAGTTTGTGCCGTAGTGTGTCACCGTTTTGCGTTGGCTTTTTGTTACGGCGGACTTGATAAAGAGGCTTTTATAAGCCCGCAGGGAACTTGGGACTGTGAATGTGTGTGTTTGTGTGTGCGGGCACAAGAATCAGTAGGTAATGCTCATCCCGTGCATCAAAAGGACTCTAGCGGAGTTTCGGGAAAATTCTCCCGAGGGTTTGTTTTGAGTTTTGAGCTGTCGTGAGTGAGTGGCAGAAGCCGGCAGAAGCAGCCGCGTATGACCTGCCCCGTTTGAGCTGTCACGACACTCTCTTACCCGGTGGGTAGACCGAAAAGTGAACAGATGACACCGATGCCACTTTGGCCGGCGCTGGGCCGTGGATAGGCTCCGTTGTGTCGCTTATGCTCTCGTTTCAATTATCGCACTTTCTACCGCTGCCTAATGATTCCATTTGCGAGGTCCGCTTCGGGTAGATCCGTCTGTCAAAATGGATGAAATGATTTTAATTTTCATCATGGAAGGACCACGAATAGATGGGACGGACTCGGACACCTCCTTCGAATCAGCGGACGATCCTCGTGAGCCTTCTGTACCGGGCTCTGCAGATCTCACATACCGCTCGAAGGAAACCGGGCTTCGCTTCGCAGTTCCAGATGGCGATGGATTACACAGCGTGGGGTGATATAGTTTTCCCTTTCCAATTTGTTGCGTAGAATCGAATGCAAAAAACTTTCCGCATTCATCAAGCATTCCGGCGAAGAATGTTTTAGAGCGATATTTGACAGCCGAGATTTGACGAGACACTTTCGGTGACGCGATTGCTGGTACCATCGGGGGATTAGTTTCGCTATTAGCAGCTGTTTGTCCCTTTGGCCAGCTTTTTTTTTTCGTCCCAACTTTCGCCATATTGCGGCTCTGTTCCAGTGTCGGAAAACGAATCTTCCCAGAGTCGTTAGATATATTTATATTTGATATTTTTCCCAACCCCAACCCTGGCTCGTGCTGCCATTCTCGGTGTCCCAGATGACGACAGCGTACCATTGGCAGGTTCGTCGTTTCCGGGGCGGTCGGCAACACAACCGTGTCAATTTTGTCGGGGGGAACCGGTGAAAATTCATCACTAATTAAAACCGTACCGATTTCATCAATTAATTAAATGCTCGGTTCGGTGGCATTTTTCATGGCTGCCATGGCCGATTTAATTTTTCGCGCCGAAAGCCTGGGGATGGTGGGACAATGGGCCGGTGTGCGGTACGGAATCGAACGGAAAACCCACAAATTGCGCACTGTTCTTGCAAAGCGATAGGGAAGGCGTGAAACCGAATTGGACGTGCTGGCAAAACGATTTGAAATTCGGAACCAAATTGAAAGTGAAAATGCAAATTGATGGCAGACGGGCAGGCGCAAACGGGAGTCGTCCAGGAGGTTGTATGGGTATTATTCAAATTAAATTAAGGACTTGTGGAGGGCGGGAACAGCTTCACAAGCGCGCGCACGCACACACACACACACACAAGACAGATAGACTGGATCCCCTGCTCCATAAAAAGGGTTGTTGAATAGAAAATTAAACTTTATTATAATTTAATATGATTAGTCCTACAGCGTTCCCAATCGTGGCGATGGGACATTACGGTGGTAGAATAGAATTTTGGGAATGGCGTATTGAAGAAGTCCGGTGGTGACCGTTTGGTAGGACCTAATTTAAAATTTAATCAATAGAATAGGAAAGCAACCTCCGTCCTTCGATTAGGTATTTTCATCTTGACCCTCCATCTCAAACTTGATGATAACAGGCCTATTGTTCAACCAAGAAGTACCAAAGGAATCTGTTATATCTCGGAAGCTTTTAGGTCAAATGATATTCTGCATTCTTTTCATCCAAGAAAATATCGTTTTACACAAATAAAGAACCTCTTGTGCAACATTCAGTACAATTACAAAAGATCCTTCCATTAAAAGCCATACATCATTGCTGTGTTTGACAGCTGTGGCAGGATAAATTACGCTTATTCTTCTAGCGTGAAACTGTCCGTATTATGTCATACCTTTCGGTGAGCACACGACACGAGAAAATAAATCGATCAAAATACCTTTGTGCTCGTTGAAATTAGCTCCAGTGCAACACGATGTCCTCCTACCATGGCTGTGTGCTTGCCAAAATGGGCACAAAACACACTTTAAACCGGCTCCATAATTCACCGACTCACTCATTTGGCCCCCTTTTAGACGACACTGGCGGCGCGTCAGTGGGGGAGTTGGCAATGAAATTGCACAAATCCCATGCACGGATGGAACCTCCAGATGGGCTTCCCTTTAAAGTCATCGTTGCGCGACGAGTGCTACAACCAAAAAAAAAACACAGACTCTCCTTTTTGGCGTCGTCGTTCGTCCTCGGTCGTTGTCTAGGATAGTGGTTCTTTCTTCTATTTCTTCAGTGTCGGCTAAATACGATGACACAACCCCCATTCCGCATGCAGCTCTCCCGTCAGAGCCCTTAATAAACACATTAAAGTTTCATATTATAAATGACTTTCCAGCGCGAAACGTATGCCGACGTCGTAAATTATGGTCCACAACAGCCTCCAGGGCAGGGTTTGGTGAAATGTCCCGACGTCGTGAAAGAGAAAGTTCTTTTTTTGAGGGAGAAAGAGAGAGCTGCCGAGTGTCGAATAGAGTCGGGAACCCTCACTTTGATCCTGTCGGTAAACAAGGCACCCCGTGTCCGCCTACCTACTCCGGAAGCTTACTCGGCGATGGTACTGATACAATCCCCCGACTTTCCCGCCGTGATTATAATCATCACTTAGCCGTAGCATTATCGATGATGTTGTGTTGCTTTGCTCCCTTCCGTGCAAGGACTCTCGTGTGGTAACAGTGTGTGTGTATGCGTTGGGTTTACATGCGTGTGATGCTGGGCCACGAATTTGGCAGCGTGTAGGGCGTCGCATTAGCGCTAAACAAAACGCAAACGGCACACGTCCTGGGCACCGTTGCAAGTCATTCGGGGAAGAGTGATGATTATAATAAGAAAGGTAAACAGCACCATCAACATCTTGGCATTGCATTAGCGCGAAGAAAAGTCTCGCACGCCGTGAGCTCATGCCCCGTTGGGAAATTGGCCGTTGGGGTGGAACGAGATTTTCCCGTGAGAACGGCAAGAAAATGCAGCGCGCTATCGATTCGCTTGCCGCGTAAGGTTGAGGTGGGACATTGGTAGGATTCTCGCCCTGGCAGCACGATCGCCGAGCCAGTGAGGGAAGAATGGTTGCAAGAATGCTGATGCTGATCGCTTACCTTTATGATCACGACCACCCTTGTCCGGATCGAGGTCGTCCTTGTCCTTCTCGTCGTCCGAAACCATCGCATCGTCATCGTCGTCCGTCTTGTTCTTTGGCTCCCACGTCATCTTGTTCTCCTTCTTGAGCCGCCGCCGAGCGTTCGCGAACCAGGTGGACACCTGCGTCAGCGTCATCTTGGTGATGATCGCCAGCATGATCTTTTCGCCCTTGGTCGGGTACGGGTTCTTCTTGTGCTCGTTCAACCACGCCTTCAGCGTTGCGGTCGATTCGCGCGTCGCATTCTTCCGGCGGGCGGCCAGATCGTATCCGGCACCATATCTGTGTTTGGGGAGAGATGAGAGCAAGAAAGATGAGAGTCACAATCAAATCTAGTTGAAGTTTTTAGTACAGCAAGCGTCCTTTACTTTGTATGGAGCTGGATCGGATCATTTGGGATCAAAGTTGGAACACACAGACCCCCTTACACACAAGCACACACAACGTCAGACACGTTTGGAAAGGCAACAGTAAATAAGCGGAAGAAGTATAACTACCATTAAAATGACAAATTGTCTTCGCTTCACGCTCGCGCTTGTGTACCAGCTGTCTGGATCGGTCGGTGGGCGCACCGTTTCTTCCAGGCGACCTTCAGCCACACTCCAACAACCGATCAAAGCGGCCCAAACGGTTGGTGGTTGCTTCATCTCCATACCATAGCACCCATAACACACAGCGCTCCAGACTTGGTTGGTCTTTTTCTTGGGCCGAATATATTCATAATCATAAATCATGCATGCAACCAGCGGGTGGAAGCTGACCCATCCACAGCACCGCCGGTACACCACTCACACACAGCCCAGAACACAGGCCCAACCCTGCAACGGGACCAATGTGACAGCCCCATAAGAGACGGCGCGAAACATGTCACACGTTGCCCGTAGTCTCGGGGGTTGTCCAGAACAAACTTCGGTCCAGGTCGTACCTTCAAGAATGTGTATGCCCTGTATGCCCACAGATGCGCCAGAATGGTAGAAAGGCTTTGCACTACTATGTGCAGCAATGCCTTAGGACCTAGACAAACGATTCTTCCCGGAGGTCGCCGTTCGGTGGTACATAAATATCAAAGCAAAATAATTATTTATTTGTCTGTTTGTTTGCTAGCTACTTTGTGTTGCCGGAAGACTTGGCTATTCTTTAGATTCAGGTTTCGGGATTGTTGTCTACCTTTTTTTACCTCCCAATCATCGTTTATTCGATCCGAATCGTTGTCTTGCTTAATCCATATGCATTTCTATGTAACCGTTGCCCACCATTGCCCGTCCACGACTAATTCATTCGCTAGCTGGGTTTTGTTCTTGCTCTTTTCAGGTCCTCTGATGAGTTATGACCCTCGAAAGGAGTAATTTATTCAAGCTGAAATATTAGTTCCAGGTCAATTCGTGACTAATAAATTCATCATCATTTAACAAATGATTACAATCATTCTTTAGCACTGCGCCACCGGTCGTTTCCCGGTGCTCCCACAAGTCACACAATAGGGAAGCGAACTCGATCGAGCCTCCATTCAGATCAAAGCTCATTTAGTTAGATAAGCATGACTTAGAAAGCTCGTACCAGAAAGAATACATATTTGGTTAATCCCTCGGTAAGAAACAGCGTGATAAGACTGATGCCTCACGGTCAGCTTAAAGTGAACCAGTTAGTGAACTACACCTTTCAGGTGGACAATCGTGGATTTAAATCGATCTTCATCCCGATGCCCACTGGTATGGCGGGAATCGTTTCCGCCCAGAAAAGACCGGTAGCAGCTCATGAAATGGAAGCTCGTGGCATTGTAACAAAGTGAGAACTTCGCCGACATTCTTCATAATCCAGGCACCGAGAAATGAGCCGGGACCACCTCGGGTGGCCACGGTCGGCTACTGCATACCGGGCTGGTGAGCATCGCTCCCTGCCACCCGGTGCGGTGGACCACGCGCTGCCATCGTATTATTTATTTGATAAACCAAATGAGCATCAATTCCGTGGCTAAATACAGATGTTATCGGACCGTACGGCCCAGCAGTGGACGGCGCTCGTTCGCTCCTACCGGTATTATGTTGTGTCTGGGCCATATTACAGCGCACAATCTCTCGAACGCTCACAGATCCTTCGTACGGGGCGTTTGTGAGAGATCACTCACCGCCGATAATCGGCAAAACCATCACCCAGAGACTCTGCCTAAACCTGGGCAGCAGCAGGAGGCAACGTGTTCGTGAAAAACGGCTACCGTAGCGACCCGGTACGATTGTTGTCGATTTTGATCTTGTTTCTTTGCCCTATCCTATCTCATTTCTTTCTCGCTTCTTTAGCTTCCGCGTGCTTCGGTGGTCATTCAATGTTGCCATTTGCGGGCCAGCGTGCCGATCCAGATGGAGACGCTCCCGAACTGAGCTGACAAGATCAGTCTTATTCTCGATGTGTCGTTAGGGCTCGGAATCGTGCGGGATAAAACCGAAACGTAAAATCCTCCATCAAGATTAATAACGGGTAATGAGCACCAATTAATTAAAGTTGAATAATAATCGGCCACCGTGCAGGCATTCTGCGTACGTTTTGCCAAACGAATTAAAATAAAAATCATTTGCGACATCAACAAAAGCAAAACATGAACTTTTAAAAGGACTTTTTTAAATTGACTGTTTTGCAAAATGGATGGTGCTTGCTGGAGAAGGTTATAAAGCTGATAATGGGCCAGTCACAGTTTGCCAAATGAGCGTCACAGCTGTGACGTGACAGATTTGGTCCTGCAGTAAGTATGGGAGTGCAACAAAACAATCAAAAAAACCCCTTCAAATACCACAAAACTGTCACACACAGTACAGTGCAGAACGAGCTTCACGGGCTTGTGGTTACGGCTTTCACTCCGGGCTGACGCGCGTGATCCGAAAGCTTTCCACAAAAAAAAAAAAATCAAAACCTCCCGTCAGGATTTGTGCATCGGTCCCTGTCAATCATGCGGTTTTCCACGGCATGTTGGGGGGGGCTGTTAGGCGAGACGTGCTGGAAATATGAAAATTAGCAAAATCACCATCGAATGCACTTAGCGTGAGTAGTATACTAATTTTTAGCAAAACTGACGGGACATTCGCGGTTGATTGCTCGCTCGTGAATGGTGCTGGTCGCGCTGGCGCTTATTCACTCCACGGGATGTCACACGAATCGAATCCCACTTTTTGTGCGACATTCATTATCACCCACATTCAAAAGGGACGGGTGTGCTGGTTTGAGCGTGAGAGATCATCGGATGCCGTCGGATGAACTATTGGGCCGTGCCGAGTTAATGTTATTTATATTCCACCGGATTCTGTCCGGTTTCGGACACTGAGAGAATGTCTGAGGGCGCTCCGAAGGTGTGGAGGGAGGGCGGGACACGATCACGAACTGGCAAATTGAAAAATAAAGCACAAAAATGGCTTCACCCAGGCCATACCGAGCGTACTGCTGTTGTGGGTTCGCTACAGGAACTACGAGGGAATGCAATTGCTCGGTTCGATGTGACAAATGGGTTGCACAAGAGTGTGAGGCACGTTATTATGTTTGTTTTAGCCTGTGTTTTTTTTTTCTTTTGCTGCTCATTTAATGCAGACTGCTGCTAAAACTCGCGTTCCACTGCACAGTGCAGCACATAAATCATCCATGATTAAGCAGCCAGTCAAATGGACGCAGCAGGTTCAATGGGGATGTTATCAACTGTTTTGAAATAAACGCAACCGTTTAGCCTGTAGTCTGTATTCTCGCAAGCGTATTGAGAGAGTGTTTTCATGTTGTTTTTCAAAGAAATTGACACACAAAATAGGCAAAGAAATCATCTTCAAATGAAGTCGAATGTGTAATGCAACAACGATGCAACAAGCACAGTTTTGTATTTAGGTAATAGTTCCTGTGTGCGATAAGCGCTAAGGTGAACTTGAACAACTTCCTCCACCATTCTCCAGACATTAAACGCAAACATGTTATGATGAAACACTTCAATGTGTGTGTGTGTGTGTGTGTGTGTGTGTGTGTGTGTGTGTGTGTGTGTGCGTGTGTATGTTTGAATGCATATGATTAGTATCAGTCCACCTCGCAAACATTCCCCAGGTATTTGCTAAATCGCTCCAAGACATGCAGTTCCTGTTTTTGCGTTTTTGCATTTTTCGTACGCAAATTCGTTTGCATGATGGCAAGTTTTGTACGTGAGCGTATTGGTGTGTGTGACAAAGTTTTCCCGCCTTGGGACGAACCGACGGAACCGGCCTTTCCCCAATGGTACACATCGTGGTGACAGACACGCTCATTATCGTCGCCATGTTATTATGTGCTGTTGTTAATTAGTAATTTTGATAATTGCAACAACACGTATAAAGATAGCCATGTTTGCCGTGTTAATGCAGACGATGCGTCGAATCAACCAGGGCCAGATTAGTGCACGAATAGTGCGCGAATAGCAGGAAACCATGTTTACAAGCCATGATAAGATGTGGTGAGTGTATAGCGCGTTCGCTGTTTTTGTGTCGGTTTTAAGGAAAATACTTGTTTGAATTGAATTTAATTTATATTTGACTCTAATTTTTCTAATTTCAATTATGATTTAAGCAATACTTGTTAAGCGGCATGTTTACATTCCTCATTATTTCAAGGACCTGTAAATTCCTGTACATTTAAAAACTTTTCAATTTTATATAAAGCATCTATAATTTCCTTGACTTATACTTCATCGTCCAAAACCGATGAAGCATACCGAGGGTACTCTTCTTAATTTACGCGCGTCCCATATACCACAAAGCCCTTGACGCTTTTTAAATGACATTACCTTGTCATGGAGGCTTGGATGGCGAATCAGTGGACACCACAATCACCGACCGATTGTGCCGGACACTGAAATGCACTTTTTCCGTGTGCGTGCCCTGTCGCGACTTTTATGCCTGGTACACATGCTCTCACATGTCTAGTGCAGCAGTGCAGCACCGTTACCGGCACAGGTAGCAGCAAATTATCATATTTGATTAGGTATTAATTACATGCATTTTCGTCTGCATTTAATTACAATGCGCCCGGGGTATGGTAATGCACTCTTGCTGTTCCCGGTTAGCTCTCGCGCGGCTAGCCTTACATGGAGTGACGGACTTTTATTTTCATCAACCACATCACAATGCCATTCCAATGGGGCTTCTTGTCACACCGAGCCCTCCAACCGGGCACACCGAGCAGACCGGTTCGATGAAACCGCACCAGGGCACAATGGTAAATCTATGGCTGATGGATATTACGTGCATTTGATTGCCCATTATTAGGTGCAAATATTGTTTTCAGTTTTCAATGGTCATTTTTTTTGTATGCACCTCCTCCGCCTCCTTTTTGTCCACCCGTTTATTGTCTCAGTTTTGTATTTTTATCTGATACCCAGGCGGTGTGCATTTCGAAACATACGTTATGAGTTGTTGTTTGCATGTCGCTCCAATTTTGGTGCAATTTGCATCGATGCCCGTAATGGAATAAGGTTGTAAGGGTACGCTTGTTTCCGCGCTAATTCGGTACTAACGCTAGCGCTAATGGATACGTTTTACGAGCAATATTTAGAGGACAAGATTAGCTGATTAGAGCAACTACCGACCGGGCGAATAAATTGGAAAACGAATTGAACGTGCGAGGAAGGCTGTGCGGTATGGCCAAATTTTGTTCTCTGTTCTGCGGGATGGACTAAACGCCTATTATTAGGACTTCAACAGGGAAGAATGTTGGGACTGGGAACATTGATGACTCGTTTGTTCTAAATACTATCAATTTCTTTGTCCGGATAAAGTTTTCACAACCTGAGCATGCGTCCGTTCATCAGTTAAGCAATTGACTAAGATACATCTTATCACATTCCTTACATGTTTCTTGTTGTTGTCTTGAACTTCAGATTCTAAGTCTTAAGAATATTTATAATATATTGTTAAAAGAACAAATATTCAAGTTTCTTATACAGATAAACTTTAGATTTTGCAATCAACATATCAAAAAAGATGATCATATAGATGGAAATTAAAATTTCTTAACTTTAAAGTTATTGTTCACGTGGTCAAGAACACTAAGGTCAGCTTTTATTAATATTACTCTTAGCAAAACATTTGATTAGATTTTTTCTGTGCGCAAATTGCACAAGAATTCTTCCATTTTCATAGTCACCCTTACGCGGTTACCCGGTAATCAAAGCGACCGGGTTCTTTCACAGCTGTTTCGGTGACGATGACGACGTCGACGACACCAAGTTCAGGGCAAATCTAAACTTTAAAACAAAAGCCATTGTCTACCAGCCAGCATCGTGACTGGTTGATAGTAGTAGCGGCAGCAGAAGAATTGAAACCCGTAGCGAAAGTTCCTACTCACGCGCAAGGGTCGGGAAAACTAAATTCATTTTCTCCTCTGTAGTAAAAAGTTTTCCTTTACCCTGCTAAAGTCACTTTCGCTTGAAACATCCACCGACGCTTTGCGGGGGAGCACTGGAACCATCAACTTTATGTCGGTGCGGATGATTCCCGTACAAACTATTCAGAGCATCAAGAGCGCAGCCCATTCTGCAAAAACTTAAAACAACTCCCCACTCACTCACACAGCCATAGCGAGCCTTAAATCCTCACTCGAACTGCGGGTAGTTTGCGAAAGGACGAGACGAGCTGGGCGTGAGTGAGGTTCGCGCCGGCAAACACTTTTAACACCGTGTCGTCTTTCGGTTCCACACCGATCCAAAGGGTCATAAAAATGGATGTGAAACAATAGATTTAATAGTCGTACTACACTACTACGTACAAGCGAAACTTTTACTTGACGCCTCCCAGAGCTCTCGCGCTCATTTCTCTCTTGCTCTCGATCGAACGGCTTCGGGAAGGGAAGGACCACTTTTGACATGTACCATAAATTACAATTAAGCTCAACACATGTATCAACTGCACCCGGGACGTCTCGCCATTCCTCGCCGCGCGTGTGCGGCCACATCTTGCTGTCCCGTTCGCACCGCATTCGGTGTGCGTTATCCTTATTGCACGGGGATGCTACTCGGCGATTCTCATTTTGACACTTGTGCATTGCGCGAGACTGTGGTGGAGCAATCAATTTCGGGAACGGCGTCGTGTATATCTCGCTCACTCTTTCTTTAATACTCGCTCTCTCGTTCGATCTCCCAGCATGGCCCAGCAGTTTGGTGTGCGTTCGCGTGAGAATTTCCACCGAGTCGAAAATGATGATATCCCGCGTGCCAGTTCTGCCATCACCCCAACCGGATTTGCATGCTCCAGGGCGAGATTTCCAAGCAGCGAGGTCGCGTTTTTCGCAAGTCGCCAGCGCGCGACGGAAAGCGAAATCTAAACGATCTCGTGTACGACAACCCAAATAGCAAACTCGCTAACGAACGCGAATGGGCCAAACGTCACCGCGCTAATGTCACGTCCGCCCGGGTTTCGGTTCGCTCTAAAATGGCTGGTTTCGTCGATGACGATGGGTTTAATTTTAGATGGCTGGTGCGATACACATCGCCATTCCCAATTTTGCCGTGAGCGGGTACGTAGCAGAATACTTTGCGCGTTCCTCGTTCTTTTTTTGTTTTTTCGTCCACTGTCATTGACTTCCTTCTTTTTTTTTAAGGTGGGGAAAATTCGAAACAAACCACCACCACATACTACTGCGTGGTGGTGTGAATGGGTTTATTTTGAGTGTGATAAACCGGGGCCGTGATGAAGATGAAACACACAGACCAAGTTTATAACGACTCTTGTACTCTTCCCACACTGCAGCAGGGACACTACACAAAAACCAAAAAGAAGCCCTGGTTTGTTGTGTCAGTGAATGACAAAAAAACAAACAAAAACGAGGATAAAAAAAGCCACAACAAAACATGTTTTCTAAAAATTGCATTTGCATCGATCGTTGCATTGCTTCTGCACTCCCCGTACGTGCTCGGCTAGGATGCGACAGTCTGTTGTCAAATTTGTTTTTCTGCTATTTCTCACCAACCTTCGCCACTTGACCCACACGCGCGTATTGTTTCGTGTGCAGTTTGTTAAAAGTCGCGTCTAAACAAATTGAATTTTTCACCCGTTGTCTACCATCTCTAGGTCCACTGGTTTCATTTTAAACCCCGTTTGCCACTTGCCAGTTCGTGGTGGCGCTCTAATCTCGAGCGTGTGTGTGTGTGTCTGCTGTAGTAGTATAACGCCAGTTCAAAAGTGCTCCGAGAGCAAGCGATCCGCCACTCGACACTCGTGTAGAGATGATGCCAAATATCCGGTGTTTAGCAAGCTGATAACATGATACCCCCGAAAAGCTCATCTCCCGACCGGGGCGGGTGGAGGTGGTGGTGGGAAGTGGTGGTGAACATTTTGGCGGTGATGTTCGAGTTTGCTCAAGGATAAAAAAGACATAAACGGGCTAAACGGTTGCCCTGCTTTATAGCGATCGATCGTTTGTATGGACTCGGAAAAGCAGGAAGTTACCGTAAGTGAAACAATATGTTTCTTTTACTGTGCTTGTTCTGTTGATGTTTCTGATTTTACTAGACAAGTTTAAATTGTTTTAATAATGCAAAATAATTGACCTTGAAAAGCCAATACTCACATTCTTCTCAGAGTAATTAAAAGTTGCTTGCTAAACTAAACAAATATTAGTAGCTTACATGCAAAATTCAAAACTTCACTTCTTAGTGTACTCGATAAATGTTCAAACTAAAAGCAAGCAACAACTATTGGGTGTATAAATAAGTTTAGAACGTTTTACATTAGTACATTTAATATATTTTATTTACAGTTCATTAGAGTCCTACCTTATCTCATTAATCATATTTATACATTGAACGTTTCACACTATTTTATTGAGCAATTTTCTGCACAGTTTACAGCGAAAAATCATAATTTGCATAAGGTGAAGTATAATAAAAACTGAGCTTTTTTTTTTGCAGAAAACATATGGAGCAGAATGTTTATGGTGGACTAACGTATAACAAGTGGTTATCGTATAATAACTGTTCAAAAGAAGTGATTTTGATGACGAAAACAACACTTTCGTTGCTCAGAAATGTCGAACGGAAGCTTAATAGTTTTCTAAAAAACAGGATTTATGTTCTAGTATTATTACTATGCTAATCCTTCCCATAGAAAAACATACGTCAAATCTAGAAATCGGACCACCTCAACCGACGCCAGAGCGAAACATTCAATTGCAGAATCTTGAGCACTGTAAGTGGTGGGACCCGAAGGACGTTGTATACTACGAACCACTTCTGTTGTGTTCATACAATCGTACTGACAGAATCGCTCTCATTGAGCCGGATAATCCGGCAGCCTTTATCATCCGGTTAATCGAAGATGCGATGAAATGGAGCAAATGTTTAAATTCTTTTTTGAAAGATTAAAAAACTGATTCGCATTTTGGTTTGTTGCTACTCGAGTTACGTACGAAACAGCTTCCGAGTGCAATGCATTTGTTTGTTTCATTTTTGGCCTAAAAGGACGAGAATTGGTTTCGTTCTGGAATTCATAGATTACAGGAGAGAGAAAGATGCCTTAATTACCTCAAATTTGACGAAAACTAAAACATAGACAATTTTCTTGCACACCCAAAACTAGCCATCTTGTAGTGCTACCCAACCACACACTCACTGTCAGCGTAGAACAATGTTGTACCAGTTACTACTGACACACGACACACCGATAAAACCGAAAACCCCAATCCGACGGACGGGGAGACTTCCCCAAATCCCATGCCACCGAGCACCGTCCGGAATGCGGATCGAGTAAATCGCCGTGACTAAAGCCCCGAACCGAATGCTTAACAGCCCCATCCAAGCATCCCGTCCAGCCCGTAAGCAAACGAAATGGCAGCCAGCAGCATACACATTCAAAACAAGATGCAAGGCAAAAAACAAGAACAAAAAACCGTATACACAACGACACAAGCACGATAAAAAATAGCAACAGCACGAGCGAACGTTCGGGCGCAAAACCCCTTGTTATGAAATAGTCATGCGCATTTATGTTCAACGAGTGGGGGGTTATTTTTTTTTTTTGGTTGGTGTACATATGCAGCGCAACATAAGAATGTTGGTGACGTAGCGTGTGTGTGTGTGCATGTGTGGGTAGGTGTATGGTGTAACCGTAAACCAAGCGAACCGTATCGGCACAAGATGTGACGTAGGACATGGAAAACTTAAATTTTCCTGCCCCATGCTTCACAGGCACAGACTGGAGTCGGTGTGGTATGCAAAAACGAAACAGCAATACAGTGCCCTAGTGTGTGGTCGGGAAGAGGGGGGAGGGTGTTGTGTGTGGGGGGTATGGAAAACATCAACAAAATCAATCCCAGTTGCCAGCTTTGTTTTACATCTAGTGACATTTTCGAGTGGTTTCACAGTGATGATGGTGGGGTAGTTTTTGAATGTCTCGTTCGTCGCGTTTTGCCGAGTTCCTTTGGGTTTTCTCGCCCAGTGCAGTAGTAGCGCCGGGAAGCAGTGATGATGATAGGGTGGATCGAAGATTGCTATCTCTATTAGCATTTTGTACACACAAGGTACGCTCACACACACGTATACACAAGGAGGACAAGCCTTACCATGTGTGTATCTCTCTAGACGAGTACGCACGTGGAGTTGGTTGTAATGTTTGGTGGCGTTTTGCTGCAGGAAGCACTCAGTATGTGAACTGAGCGGGCTTAAAACAATTTTCAGAATTTCTATCGAGATTCTCGCAAGGGTGTTAGTGTGCAAAGCCATGCAGACTCTCTCCTCCCATGCGAATCGGATGTGGTTGTATTGGGGGAGCCACGGCCTTAAGTAAAGGGTTGTCACATACGTCTTCGCATATAAGCACACAGACACACATACAGATACACTCCCTCAGAGAGGGAACAACACGATACAATCGCCATTCTTCCCATCCAGACTAGCAGTGATGCTCTGGGTGGAAAAGAGGCTCCCAAGAACAACTGTTGGGTATTGGCGTTCCCCAAACCCAGCTTGGACACATTTTCATCGGAACAAATTTATCTCACGGCCTATCCACAGACAAGCGGCAGGTTTCTCCAGCATCACCCCACACAACCTCTAAAACCATCCTTGGACATCCTGGGACAGGGAAGAACTCACCACTCCAGTTTCTCCGGTACTCCCTAACCGTAGATTTTGTTGTTCTCGGTCTTGTCCTGGACTTGCTGCTGCTGCTGCTGCTGCTCGTTTGGTATCACTTTAAATTTATTCAATTTATACATGTGAAACAAAATGGCGGCGCCTAATCGATTTAATTTTATGATAATGGCGAATAACATTATACCCGGCTCCGTTCGACTCCAAGGGAAAGCCCGTCCGCCGAAAAGGGAATGATGGATGCAGAAAAGCACACACAGCAAGCTCAGCTCGCGCACTTCACCCTGGGACGCTGGACGGTACATACAGCAACCAGGAACGAGTTTCGCTCCCACTTTCCCCCGTGGGTTTCCAGGTTTCTTCCAGGCGTAGTCCTCCTGCCATTCATCCGGCCGGTAACTGTCGAGGACATCGCTGCACAACCATCGGGCGAGTGAACGAGGCAAGCGAACAAACCTTCCACAACACAACCGCCACTGACACGATGGACACCACTGGGGCACACCAGGGTTCGGTTGCGGCAACATGCAGCCAGGAAACCTGGAGGGCCTTGTGCGTTCTTCGAAGAGGGGGGGAAAATGTTGTTTCCCTATTTCCCCCCGGGGGTAGTTTGCACCAAAGGTTCGTTAGCATGGCGCTCGATTCAATCTGCCGGCCCATCTTGTCGCCATCTCGATGCCCGTTATCAGTCGCCATGCAGTAGTATCCGTCGGGTGGCGTTGTGTGTGTGTGTGTGTTGTGTGGCGTGAGAGTTCCTCGAATCCCCGAATCGCTTGTCGCCAACAACTTCTTTCAGGTCGTTTAAGGAAATCGGGATGGGAAATTGTATGCAACTTTTGTTGTTGTTTTGTTCAATTTTTGTCTGTCACCAACATTTATTTGGTATTAATTGCGTGGTGGACACGAGTCACATAGAGAGTTGCATCGGAAAAGGTGCTTATTGCGTGTTGGAAATGATATGCAAGAAAATTTGTCAAAGTTAAAACGATGGTGAGATTCAATAAATTTGTTTCCAATTACTTCAGTTGAGGGCTTGTGTTTGCTTCAAAAAATTCTTTCAAAATATCTTTGAACAAATAAGTTAAGTTACTGGAACTACCTGCTGCCCCAATTTAAAGGATTCTCCAAAACAATAAATTAAATATACCATTAGGGTCTATGATTACTTAAGCTTTAAAGTCGGAATATTTTAAGCCACCTTCTGTCAAACAAGCGAGCAATTAAAGCAGTTCCACTGATAGTTGTCACTCATCCTTAGCTTTTGTCAACTGACATACGATGTTGACAGATGGTTCTCTTAGAGCTACACAAATTTGCATATGTATTGGTCGAATAATTGTGCTAAAACTGTAAGGAATTGCAGCATAGGACTATGAAACATTGTAAACTAGACATCCAGGCAATAAAAACTATATTTTAGTTATTATTTCATTCAGATCTTTTGGTTACATTTCTAGAACATCGGTGACATGATCTGAACTTGTCAAATAAGCTCGAAAACGACCCAAAACAAACTAAAACTGACATCTTTTCGATATCTAATCTTTGATTATTGCTCAATTAAAATCTAGATTGGCTAGATTGATCGTCAGTTTGTATATAAAGCTACACCATTTTAACCATTTTAACGTCAAAAAACATACACCAAAAAGCAGGCTCAGCTCATCATAAACTCCCATTCTCTTAACAGTAAACTACGCTCATGATTTATGTCTTGACAAAACAAACACATAATGCATTCAAAAGCCGTCGGCACACGCGTTCCATGCGTTTTCGCAACGCTTTTCGCAACAATTTCACATCACGCACATTATTTCAATCGTTATTATGGGTCGTAAAATCAAAATTAAAATACTCTCTTGCGACTCGCGGATTATCAGGACCACACCAACAACAACAGAAAACTGGGCCATAATATCAGATCGTTATGATCCGGTGTCGGTGCGCGAATCTCACTGCGAATGTTCACACACACACACACTGCCCGACCGGCTGGCCATTTAACATTGTGCTGCACACGTTCCATTTTCATTACCATATTTGCAATTTCAATTTCGACCGGACGGACGTTTTATACTTGTTTTTACTGCCGTACATCGAATGAAAATAAATGACCATCCATCGATGGAGGGATCGATCGGTTCTTTTTTTTCTCCCGACCCATGAAAGTATGATTGAAAATTGTATCAATAGCACAACAATAACTAAAAACCCCACACGAACTCGCACACAAAAAAAAACAAGCCTCAAATATCCTTCTCGCCGCAAGTGGATAAAGTGCGACACACACACACGCCCACCCACACCCACCATCCCAATCACTCCCAGCAAGAGGCGTAATAAAATATCATTCAATAAAAAATTGAAAAACGATTTAAGAGCCCATAAAAAATGCAAAAACTTTTACTTTTTCCCCTGAAGGCGCGTGTCCTGCAAGTGAACGAGAAGTGCTTCGGTTTCTTGTTGCTTGTGGTCGTTGTGTTGCGCTGTATTCCTGTATTATTATTTTTTTTTTTTTGGTTGGTTGCGCTCTCGTGTTTGTCGAAAGGTCTATTGAAAACGCGGCATTATCCATTTGTCCCTTGTTGGTTGGCACCATTTTTTTTTTGTATCTGTGGCCGGATATTTCTCATCCATTTTCCGATCTTCCGTGCAGGATGGGAAAGGTTGGGGGCCAACCTTTCCTGAAGCGATGTTTCCCGTACGCGGCTTACTTCCGATCGGATCCGCGCTTGTGGTACGATTTGGCAGCTAGATGAATCGATTGGATAAAGTGTCCTGTGAAGCCGCCTGTTTGCTGTTCTCGTTCCACCACGACCACGAGAAAGAGTATCCGCCGTTTTTTTTTTTTGTTGCGTGTTGCTAAAAGGAAGTTCACTTAAGTTTCGTGAAGGAAAAATTTTCCGAATATGGAACTTCCAATGTATAATGCCTACTTTAGGAAAAAAAGGGAAAAGCATCTTCTTGCGTGCGAAAACCTTCAATCGATGCGACCGTTCTGTGTGCTTGGTTCACAGGGTATGTAAAAAACAAGCTGAAATGGTGAAAAGAAAATCCGATCCTCTCTAAGGTATTCATAAGAAGCAGGAAAAACGAACCTGAACCTGTTGAAATTTAAGGTGTTGAGTTGAGGCAGTAACAAAAAACACACTCACGTTCTATTCTGTATTCTTCGTGCACGGTTAGGAAACACACACGTGAAACGCTCGGGAAATTCTAGCCACGCCACCTATTCTTATGCTGCTCGGGAAAATCGGTCCATGTGCCACATGACACAATGGTGTTTGCTTCGCTTTTCAATCGTTTCCTTCCTCCCGGCTCGGAATCGATCCTTACCGTCGATTGGTCGTTAAAAAGTGAAATCGAATGAAAATGTGACTAGTGTGACTTCGGTTCGCACAATACGGTGTGCCTCGTGTGAAAATTCTACCGTCCCCAAACACGTGCCCGCCCGACATAGCCGAAAAAGGATGTGTAAAGTGCCCGCTAGCCAGCAATAAAAGAAACGCTATTTTCCGCGCACTCATCGAATGGAAAGTGTGAAAACAGCTCGTGATGGTCGCCCAAAGTGAACCAAAAACTGGAGAAGAAAGAGGAACAAAAAACACCCCGAAGCGAAACCAGATTGAGGTTTTCCCCCGGCACAGAACGAAGGATCTCGGTGGTACTGACAAATTTTCCCCCCTACACGGTACAATCCTTCAAATTGGCGTTTTCATTTCACTCGCTTCACGCGCCCAACACGAGCGCCGGAACACGATTTTTCATCCGGTATTAAATCGAGAAAAGCGAGACTCCGACCTCCCCCGAGTGCAGATTGAAAGAAAGCTCCCGATCGATCGGTTTGCCGCGCTGCAAAAGAAACGACGCTCCAAGAACGATAAATTTGCCATATGTGAGGCGGATATGGTGCTGTGTGCAAACGGTATCAGATTGATTCTTGGAACGATGCCTATTCATACGGGTGCCCTTTCTCGTGGCACCCCAAAGGACGACGGGTGTCTGCTCGCGCAAGGACTCGGAGACTCAATTTTGAGGGAGACTCTGCTTTGATTGAACACGTGAGTTATGCCCATAAATATGATTTGCACTTGTTTAGCACGATGTTCATCTCCATTTTGGTGGTGGCCCAATTGGTTTCGTTCGGTGTGCCAGCTGGTGCCATATGCAGCCTCCAGTTGGATCGATTTCTAAACACAGCGTTAGCATGAGGGCGAGAACCTTCCGACGAGGGAGAGGCCCCGAGTATAAGTGGAGGCGAGGGTAAGAAAATAGACTTCCAAGTGTGATAAATCAGATTGCTCTGCCGGCGCTTGTTGCCCTTGACGGTGCTTCGGTTGTGGAGGTTTTTCTGTCTCCCTGGAGGATTTTCATTCCTTCCGAGTCTATTTTTGGACAGGTTTTTTTTCGTTTGCTGACTTCGACTATACGGCTGAGGATAGAGATTCATTCGGCAAGTCTAATGCACCACCAGCACCAGCGGGCAGTGTGGGAAGATCTATTGCCACTTAATTGCGGCACAATTATTCGGCCATTGATTGTTTGCTTGCGATGATTTCGGGGGTGGTTTGGTAGCCCGATAATTGGGTGCTCTTTTTGTGGAAGTGAAAATGCCGTCGGTTGGATGGTTTTTTGTTCCTCCCAGTTCATTTGGGGTAATATGATTTATGGAACCAAAGCAATCATGGGGGGAGTTCTTTACGATTCACCAGTAGTACGTGAGCACCACTGTAGAGCTGTGGCCCTCTAAATGTTCATTGACAAAAATTGCCATTCCCATAGATCATCGGAAACAGAGGATGACAAACACAGTGAAACTTCGTGCTCCACACAAAACCAACTTCATGCAAGCGCCCGCCAGAACATGCCCTAAAGCCCTGTTTAACACTACAGCCAGCTCGTTTGGGCAATCGGAAGGGCACTAACAGGCACGTAATCACCAATCGAATGCTCACAATCGATATTAGATAAGTCAAATAACCTCAGCTTATGCATGTCAAACAAACATCACTCCCGGTATCGGATTCCGTACCAGGGCGTCCTCAGCCCTGGACCCACCATCGATGATATTTTGGGATGACAAATTTTATCCAATCCACCAACATCCAACGCTCGCCCCAATCCCCAAACAACTGCAGCTTAACTTCCAACCATTGGCCACCGCATATTTATTGCGCGTCCTCCCTGTCATACACGGTTGTCTCACGGTGGTTGGCGTCACCGGGAGGGCGAATTACGGTAGCCAGCTTGGTTTTTTTTTTTTGGGGTCGCAATGACTGATACCGACCCATCACGAAAAGGCGAAATCGCATGTAACGCAAGGCATTGGGCATGTCGATTCGATACCCGGGCTTCGCGACACACCGGGGAACTCACGCAAATCGTGACCAGTACTGAAGAGCGCGTTAGTTTCATTACTGTTGGTCTTGGCCAGAAAAGCTTCAAGAACAAATTTGATCCACTTCTCGATCATTCTTCCAACAAAACGTAGGAAATTGATCCTTAGTCTCTTTTTCTTTCTTGTTTGGTGAAGCACAAATTTATGATTGCTGCTTTAATGGGCAATAAAACAATTTAATGCACACGAAAATGACGAGTGTCTTGTTGGCATGGAACGGTTGAGAAGTGGTCCACACGAGCAAACCGGTTACCGAGCTGATAGACATAATTCATATCTTCCCAAAAAAAAAGCCTGTGTTGTGGCGATCATGACTCAAAAGCAGACAAACGCATATAAAGCCACTTGTTTCGCGCTAAGTCGATACTTAATGACCCAATCGAACATTTTTGTCACACATCACTTCAGACGAGTATCACAGTTTAGTGCACTTTTGTTAGTTCTTTGGTTGATATGTGTCCTCGCAGCGTTGAATCAATTTCTTGAGTGACGCTGCTAAACGAACCATCGCATCCAAGAAGATGCGTCCCGCATTTCCAGCAACTCCAGACGCGGCCATTAATCAGCTCACGAGCGTAACTCTCCAAAGCATCATAATAATCAACTACAACCGGCAATCTGCACGGTGTAAACAAGCTGCGACGGCCACACCACATCACTGGGCAGAACACTGCTGCATTTCGCTCTCTACTTCGGATGCAACTCCACGCCTCTTTGAAACAGCATTATGTTGCGTACACACGCACACACGCACAGGTGCCATACGATTCGGAAGACCCCGGGTTGATGAAATCTTTCGCCTGGTCGGGATGTACAACTGGCAAGCCACATCAGGGCTCCAGTTTGTGTACCCTGTGCTCTCAATTGCAACATAATAGCTTCATATGTTATTCAAAATGATTCTCACCGGAATCGCCATACCCATGAATCCCCGGGTTTCCGCAGATCCCCGGATAGAGATGCTGCCCAGCAGATACTATCGATGGTTGAGCGATGGTGTGTAATTAAAAATTAAATGTGCATATGCAAGCTGCATGCCGAAACACTAACCCCCACTAGCAGATAGTAGTGCGTTGGTACGAGGAAGTGTTCTGGTGCAAACTTGTGCCCAAGCGTTAATTTCAATTCAGGCAGGACAATGAGCGGCAAGGGCAGTGGTGTTGCTAGGGCTGTGGTTGCATAATTTCCGTGATTATGGATGTCGGGCGGCATTCTTCGTTCCATCCCTATCTGTCATACCGGCCAGCCAAGTGCGTTGAAGTGCTGAAGCGACGGGAAATTATCACTTTCTAGGCGTCGGGTTCTCGGGTTGTCCAAGAGCGAAACGATGGAATGGCTCGGGAACCTTCAATAGCCCGGTCCGTCCTAGTTGAGTTGGATGTGTTAATATGCGCGTGTGTGTGTGTGTGTGTTGTGCATTTATATGGTAATAATCAAAACATGGGATATTTATGTTCACGCATTGCAATTTAAAATAATCCCTGATTATACGGTAGCCCACCCATGGGGACTTCTGGAACGTCCCCCCCAATGAAGAGGTAAAATAGAGTATGGTAATTCTTCAACTTTGATGAATTTATGTTTGTTTACAGTTGATTTTATTGAGTTTTCTGTTTTGCTTACAAAAGTCTGATAAAACTTAATAACCCAAATAAGACTCTCAATGTCTTAGATCATGATAGCGCATATCTCAAGATGGCATGTGCTGGATCCATTAAAACTTGCGCCATATGTGGGGAAGAAAAACGTTACACGTGTTACACACTCAATGCACGAATGTAGGGGAATTTTGTTTTAGCCCCCAGAAACCGGGCGCGAAAACAGAAGCGATCCCCCAACCGTTATTTCCAACTAATTTGCTGGTTATTGGAAAATTAATGAATGTTAACGTTTACTTTAAGCGTTGTTGCTCCCGTGCACACAGAAGCTATCGACATATTATGCAGCTCCGGCGCAAACGAGGTGCACATTGCAACAAGAACATGTGTTTTTAAGGCCCATTATCGAGGACGTATCGGTTTCATTGGGTTCCCCAAATGAGGAACGTAAAACTGTCACGAAATTTAGACAGGTGCAGGTCCCTAGTGTCCCAGCTGTTCAGAATGGAATGTCAGCGCGATAAAACCCTCTCGAGGTCAGCTCTGTAGCTCGCTCTGCCATATCATCTGCAAGTTTTGGAGCAACTTTCTTATCAGCCGGTGTTTGTGTGTGTGTTTTTTGCAGAATGGGTAAACTTGATCATTCTCCCGCGATCAGCAGGACCTTCCAGTTACTCGAGGGAAAGCGTTCCCTTAATACCATCAACTTCGGTGCGCGTGCAGTAAAAGTGAAGTCCGTTGCATGCCAAGCCATGTTGCCGTTTGCTTATAATTAGTTACACCCGAATGTATGGCAGCAGCCCTACCCAATGCCGAACGTTTATGCTAATTTGTACATACCGTACAAGCAAAGAAGTGCGAAGTGTGCGTTAAGGCGATCGAACAAGCGATTCTCGTGCCAACATGGGTCAACCTATGTTACAGTTTATATGCATCGATAGTTCAATCAGGTGTAGTTTTTGTGTGTGCCCTTATTCCAGGTCCACTTAAACCCTCGTTTTTCTATTGAAGCCCTTCAAACAAAAGGCGTCTACATGTACCATATATAAATTCTTAACCCGTCGATAAAGACCGTTTTATGTGTGCAACATAGCTTTTTTTTAAGTTTGATTATTGGCCACCCAAAAAGGCGTCAATACTGCAAGGAATTACCTTTCGTCACGCCACGGTCCGGGTAGAAGGTGGCCCACTAATGGTGACCACAAATCTAAGCCACCGAAACGACCACACAAAGCATGCCATGAGGGAAACTCAATCTAAACCCCACCCGGGAGGCAAGTCAGGCATGCTTCACGGTATCCTTCTCGGAAGTGAAACATGAGTTATGGCGCGCTGCTGGAATGTGTTCGCTTTTCCAGAACGTAACGCCAGTTACATACGGTAGCTGTCACTAGACGCTCACACACAAACAAAAAACCAATCCTTCTGACCGATAAGGCGTACGTTTGCTTTATTTCTAGGGTGGAAAACTGCAAGAAAAACTACGCCTAATAATAATGAACCGCGGTTGCGAAAGTGCAGGAAGGAAGTAAGTACTTTCCTTTTCCCTTTTTCTTGCTACTGTGACAATAGGGGTTAGGGCCTGGTGAGCCAAATTGAATCAGTAACGTTCGTTCTCTTGTTTTCATCGGCCGGAAAGGAAACATAAGGAACATTGCGTAAGCGTGGTGATCCTTCTACCAAATATCCGTCGATAAATTATTTTCCCCAAAAGGAATGATACTTTATTTACTGCGCAAAGATGATAACGAGGGAAAGCGACACAACTGCATGCGTTGGAGTGTGTTGTACTTACCCATAGGCAGCTAAGGTTGGATCGTACGGATAGTATCCCGTCGTAGGCTGCAATCCGGCGGAAGTCCACGCTGTCATATCACTTGTTGGCCCACTGTCCTTCAACGCATAGGGATTGCTCTGCGAAAAAAGGGAGAAAGAGAAAACAAATCGATGATAAACACAATGTTGGTAACTGTCAAATCTCTCACACATGAAGACGCCTCTGTTCCAAACGGTTTCCGGATTGCAAATTTTTAAACTCAAAGTATCAAAACACCATCAAAAAAACGCTCACACCAGAAGATGAAGAAGAGGAGCAGCAGTAAATTGAATACAGGCTGTGTAATACACACTGTGTAACGAACCACAGCTCTTTAAGTATGTGTCTCGTTTCTCGACGAGAGGGCAGATTACAATCGGCAGCGAATTATTATGGCAAACCGAACACAACACAGCAGGGTTGTTGATAGGTGTGGACGCATTTCCTGCATCACATTTTCCTCCCCCTCCCCGCACACTGCTCGAATTAGCCCGAACAAAACAAAACAATTAACACTTTTATGATTTTATTATTGTTTTGCAATGCCACAAACGAAGAACGCCAGCGGAAAGAAACGGCCCGCTGCAGCATTGCTCGTTTATGTTGGACAGTCTCGTTTATGGTGCTGATTTCATTTCTCCCAACCAGCCCCCTCGTTAGCAATTCCAATTCCGGTGCACTGCAGACAAGTGCAGCTAAGAACAACGACACAGCACCACCAGAACTCTGCCAGTGTTTGCAGTTGCTCCCTGTTTTTGCACTCCGGGGTTGGGTTTTTTTTTATGGTTAACAAATATACACTCATCTCGTGGTGTTTATTTTCACCTCACGCCCAACTTTTCCAATTGTTTGTGTGCGTGTGAGTGTGTTTTTATGATTTCATACGTTCCGATGTGATTATCTTTTTCGCCCGGTACTGAGCGCAGAGTCCACAGACGGTGGCTTTCCATTGTACAAATGAATAGCAGCGATGGGTTGAACTTGCACCGTCCTCACAATGCACTCTTAACGCTAATTATCGAAAACGGCACGAGAGATGGATCAGTGAAAACAATCCCCACCAGCCAGCCGGGGAGACAAGTCCTCGCGCGAACGTAAAACAATAAACTGTAACGCAGCTTTAAAAGGGAGGCAAGAAAAAATAAATAAACTGTTAAAATACACACAGTAAACGCTCGACGACTTACTACAACAAGGTAGAGTATAGGTTTTGTGTGTGTGTTTGCGTGTGTCTGCATGTGTTAACTTTCTGACCGACTTCAAACCATCAAACCCAGCGATCCCCCTCATCAGTGCCGATGCAGGTTTCACCCCTTTTTTTTGGTTTTATAGCCACATAACCGATAAAAAACTACGGTTCTTAATTATAACATTTTATTTAAAACAAAATATGTTTTGCGCATAAAATTATAAGCACCGTGGCACCAGCAGTTTATTCCGGACGGCACTGGGCCGTATCGTGGCCGTGTTGAATTTGTTGTAAAATGTCTTAGCGAGGGCAATCGGAAGATGTGTGAGTATGATACGAATGTAAAACACTTGTTCGCACAATTTTTCACTTGTTTATGTTCCTTTTTGAAGCGTTTAGTTTGGTACGTTTGTGCGGGAAGCGTTTATTTCAAATTACGTTTATATTAAAGTAAATAGTCTTAGTTATGGCCATTTTTCATTCGATGACTTTGTGTCCTGAAAATGTATCCAACTGTCAATGGGCTTTTTGTTGATTTTTTTTTTATGTTAAGCCCAAAAACTTCAAACCGCTATGGCCTTCACAGTGAAGGAGTTGCAATTGAAGATTGGTTCGTAGTTAGAATTTTGATCCCTGATCACTTTCTGATGCCAGATTAGATTTGCTTCGCGTCATGCAACATCGGATACTTGTCTAGATGGACAACGAGTCTACAGATAGATTACAAAATCTGATAGAGGATAAATTCTGGCTTTCCGATCGAGTTATAGAACACTTCTAATGTAAAGGTCGCTGGACTCGGAATATCTCATAGCCTCAAATTTCAGGCTCTTATGATTGTTTGGGAGATGTTCTTGGTTTAAAGTCACTTTATGAGATCCCAGTAGCAAACTACCGAAAAAACCAACGATATTGCCTAGGTCTGACCTCGGTGGGCTTCAGAAGTCTGGTGGTTTTATCATTAGATACTTGGATTATAGATAAGATGTTCTCAAAATATCTCAGTATGAATGAATATTTGAATTCTGGACGAAATGATTATCTCAAAACTCAATGCTCAAATCTCTGATGAAGTTATGATAATCGAAGAAGTTTCTCAAGACTCCCGATTTGTCTTAGAAACAACTCATAGATTTTTATTAAACAATAACTCTATCATTTAGCAATACGGCCAGGCCGTTCTAATTGAATAAAAAAAAATAATAACTCTATCAATCGCTTGCACCTCATCGAATCATTTTCTAGTCAAGATAGAGTAGCAACTGCTCCTCAAGTCTCTAATTTTGGATGCAGCAACGGTTAAAGTTCTGGCTCATCACAAACTACTTTAAAACAAAATCAATTAAGTCATGAGACAAATATGACTCTAGGAAGTCAAAGACTATATGGATTGAGGTGAACCACTGACTATGTAAAGATGGTTTTTCCACAAAACTTTGGAGAATCAAAAGTACATCAAAACTGGTAGAAATCCCAGTTAAAGGAACCAGACAAATTACTGCAATTTATTTGTGGTATGTTTCTTATCTTATGTGTCAAAAGATGTCAAGCAAAGTTGGATCTTTTGAGGATCCAATATTATTTTCATTATAATCTGAAGCCTAGTCTTCGCAAACGTCTTAAAAATGAAAATACTTCAAAGTAGTCAGCCTGATAGAGCATCCCATCATTTACAACCAGAAACCCTATATCACTTACAGCAATCGGTGGAACTAAACGATCGTTACAACTTGATCCCAACACTCAAACATTAACAATAGTTTACGATAATGAGCCCCAGTTCGTCTCTCATCGTAACGCGAACGTTGCTGTTGGAGTAAAGCAAACACACACACACATGCACATCCACTTGCACTCGAGTGCATTGTTTGTCGGACGCTGGTGCTGTTGTTGCCGGTGCACATCGACGTACGACATTTTTTATGTTTCAATTAAAAGCCACCGAAATGCCATCAAGGTGATACGAAGGTATCCTTTTACAAGCTATAAAACCAACAATAAAAGGGTATTAAAAGAGAATGGCGTCACCCGCCCAGGGTACCTCATCGCTCATCGGGTGCTCCTTTGTGGTACGCCTTTGGTAGCGTTGCATCCTCTTTCTTCGCAAACAAACGTCATCTCGCTCTCACTCTTCTTGCAGCCAACATTCGCTAGCTCAATAGAAATAACGCCACTTGTTTCGTTACTGCATTCCTTTGGCCGTTGGAAATGGCTTGGGCGTCTGTCTATTCCCGGCAACAGTTCTTCCCATCTCCTACCATTGCTGGTGCGCTTTCCCGATTTTTCCAACCGTTCAATCAGCATAATATGCCACTCTTCATTTCACGCACGATCCCTCAACGCCGTTTTTCTGCGCGTACGCACATTTCGCAGGGTTTTTGCGTAGTCCACGCGGGCTACCCAGTATGTTTATGGCTGACCGGGGGCAAACTCGTTTGTTTACTTTGGCGTTACCACTCCGCGAGCGTACCAGTTCATCAACGCCAATATGTCTTGCCGTGGCAGCCGTGCGAACAACGGGCAAGCAGTTTTATTTTCTTTTTTTCTTTATTATTTATCACACATTATTATGATTATTAGCAATACATTTATTTCTCTCCACAGCACAGACCTTCTCACGGCACGAACTGGCCCGGTGATGCTTATGTGTGTATAGAAGCCAGGCAAGAAATACCGGTAGCCAAGAAGGCAATCCATTTATCAGCGCTCCAGCTAACAAATGGACCATCTTCCGCACAGAATGCGACGCCATTGAGAGCGAAGTTGTAGATAAAGCCGAGAAGCTGCTTTCTGCGCCAAGTCTCGTTTCAGCGCATGCACGATTGAGGTGGACATATTTAACGTGTTTATGATAAGCAGCATAGATTGATCCCGTTTTTCCACCCGACCGGCGGATGGGTCGTTCCGTCTAGATTTGTCTGGTGTTTCGAACCATTTTTTCTCTCTCCAGCAAGCACCTTGCGTCCATCGATTCGACTTTTCTACCACGACGACACGTACACCAACAAGAAGCAGCGCACGACAGCCATCGGGTTCATAATTAATAAATTTATAACGCTCGTGAACAGCAGCAGCAGCAGCAGTGGCACTACAAAGCTGGGATCGTTTGCACTAAGCAAACAAGAATCGTTCACGGGGAAGTCCGCATCGTTCCCGTCCAGACATCGTGGCAAATAAGTATGCCCAAACAACCAGTCAACCAGACACGGTCAAAAGTGGCATTCCGTCGATAAAAATTAAGTTATTAATTCCTACCGAGTGTATTTCGTTGCGTTTTTACTTTTCACCTTTTCCGTTCCCTACCCCCTCCGTTCCCTGCACCCTCCCTTCCCGTCCCCGGTACACTCCACCCCGTTCCCACGATTGACCAGCACCCGTTTTGGGACGATCGAGAGCTGCGCAGACCGTACGGTGAGTCTCCGGGAGACGATCCGAATCGACGTTGATGGAAAAATTACTCTTTAACGCACACTGCGTTGTGTGCGTTGGTTTTTTTTATGGGAATTGATGCGTGTGCATGTTTGGTTCGTTTCCTCACACGCCGAACACTACTAAGTACGGGTGTATTCGGTTATTCGGACCGTTTAACCCGTGGAGCAGGTGCTAATGAAAGGAAATCGCCATGTACGGTGTGTGACGCCGCCGGTGGTTACCAAACCGAGCGCCGAGTCTCTTCCTTAGGCGCCTCCCGGTTCCTTTGCCCTTCCGATCCGCAGGCACACACACACGCGCGCGCACATCCAAAGAACCCCTTTTTTCTCGCCTCACAGCACATCGGTCAGCAGAACAACTCTGTTATGTGCGATGACTGTTTTAGGATCACACCGAACCAAGGAGGGTCCTATTCTTCAACCTTCAATCATAAATAATGCACCAAGCGCGTCTTTATGTGCTTTTGCGTCGGTTGTTTATTTATTAAGGTCGAAATTTGTAATGCACTAGCGTTAATCTAATAAGCTGCCGAGAGCTCAGATAGTTCATGGCGTCACTAACTAGGCTATGCCAATTTTGGACCAATATGAGTGATTAAACTTGCAAGTGTACACGGTCTCATTGAAGTGATTAACAGAAGGAAAAACTTTTCTTATCAAATCCAAAAAGCTAGTCAGCTTCTACCTCGAAAAAAGTACCAAAAGTGAGAATTAAAAAGTAAACCGAAGTGTCTAGCAAAATATGATCAAATAATATGCATCCCAGACTACGCTGATGCCCTGAGACACCCAGCATAACTTTCCGCATAAATCAGGTGTTCAGAAGCGAAAGCGGACCGGAACTTTTACGGCTTAAATCCTTTTTAATTTAACCACCATAATCCTGCTCGACATTCATTGAATTGCATATTTTGGGGGGAAATTAAATCCACCCGGCCACAAACGTGTTCGCTGTTGAACGTTCTGCCCGATGGATTAGAATGAAACAACGAATGTGGAAGCGATGAGCAAAGGGGTTTTCAGGATTGACAAGTCGCTTTTCATGTTTTCAGGTGGCGTTTTGAATGCTTTTTTTTT
Source organism: Anopheles maculatus (assembly GCA_002091835.1). Taxonomy (NCBI): domain Eukaryota; kingdom Metazoa; phylum Arthropoda; class Insecta; order Diptera; family Culicidae; genus Anopheles; species Anopheles maculatus. Next base: position 42,428 of record KZ061692.1, on the reverse strand, counting down.
AATCTGTCCGACACCATGGTACAATGTTCAAGATTTGTTTCAAACAAGATCGCTTTTACATTTTGCTATTTTCATTTATATTTTTCAGTTGTAAATTATAAATTAGATTTTGTACTTGTCAGCTTGCACGGGTCCGATTCCTAGCGTAAAGCTATAAAAGAATAAAACAGGTCAAAACATTTCCTTCACACCAACTACATTTTCTTTTCTCCGCCGCAAACCTGCAACGGTTAGCTCTCAACCGAAAAGCCGACGAAACCGTGCGTAACGCTCGCGGTGGACTGTTGAAAACGGCGTAGATAAAGATTATTAGCGCACACCAGTGGCCGACAAACGGTGGCCCGGTCGGCCGACGAACGATCGTTTGAATGGCTTAAAGATGGCAAGTGGCTAGGCGAAATAAAATCCTAGTTAACAAAAAACTGAAGCAAAAAAAAAAGCAACGCCACAAAAACCGGTCAAAGCCGTTCGGCAAACGGCTACCGAACACGCTCGCTAAAGCCACCACCAAACAGCAGGGTGGCTGATACTGGGCAGCACTAAATAACGGTAGCAAAGCACAGTGGAACCGAACAAACGACAGGAAGTGCCTGGCCTGGGAGGAAACAAACTCACCTACCCTGAATTATGATGATAGTAACGGAATTTATGTTGTGTTAATGACAATATCAGAGTGACATTAAATATGCGGCAATGTGTAAGGCTGCGGCTGGAGCCTGAAGTTTATTGGCTGTGTTTGAAAATTCATGCCAGTCTTTAGCACACACTCGCTTTTGCCGCTCTACCGATCGATGTAGCTCTCGTTCTTAATCGCCTTTTTTTGCTTGTTATCTTCTAGTAGTACCCGTGTGCAGATTTCTACCAGCTGGAATAGGCCGCGATTTGTGCGGTGGTTAACAGTGTACATAAAAGAAAAGATATGGTGTGCAAAAAACGACACTACGCTACGCAACAGTGCGCGTCGGTATGAAAGAAAGCAGCAGAAGAGAAAAACTCCACCACGGCAAGCGAGTGTTGAAAAGATTAGTTTTACAACTTGATCAAAGACGTGGAATTGTTTTGGGGGGGACGATACACCACGGATACGTGCCGTTCTGCAAACTGCAAGTTAATTAGAGTTCGAAAAGCCGCTCCTTACACACACATGCACACGTTAGCCAACGATGGAAAATTTGTCACTCATTTGCAGCTGCCAGCAGTGGAGTCGTGCCCGGAGTTGACGGTTTGATTGATGACCGTTGCATCTGCGACCGAAGGCAGTGCCAATTTCGGTCCGCTTTTGTTTCGTAGTCTGCTCCGCACACCGTACACCGGCCATATGCAAAAATTGTCAAGGTATGGTCCGCGTGTCCGGCATCTTATCGCTTCCTTATCATAATTACATGTACGTGCACGGCAGAAGTAGAGCAAACATAAGTCAATGCCGTACGGGTGCGGCTGCAGCCGTCACCGTTCGCTGACGCCGTAATGAAACAAACGATTACAGCGGACATCAAGCGACGAAACCGAAACAGCAAAACGAGAAGTGTCTTTTCGTTTTTCGGGCTGTAAAACAAAAAAGAGGTTCTGGATTTGCTCGGTGCCTTCTCGCTGCTTGTAATGAGTACTTTAATGATAATTAGATTCACCCTTTGCACTTTTTTATTACCGAAAGCAGTTCTCGGGTTTTGTTAGACATGCTGTTAGGGCATGTTTGTACATTCACGTCATTGCTTTTAAAGGATTAAGATTATATTTTTCTGCCTTCAAAGAATGGAAAATCTTTTTCGGCAAAATGGTAACAATTTCTTTGTTTTGCATACACTCTTGGTACCGTTTGCACCGGTGGTAATTATTTTGCAATCCATATCTCGCACATCTCTTTCGCTCAGTGGCCTTCGTGACGCCTCCGTGAAAATTAAATCTTGTTAACGATAGCGAAACACTTCCATACATCAATGGAGGCACCAGCAACCAGCACAGCAGCAGCCTCTCGCGCGCGCGCGCCCGAATCATCATCACGCGCAGCCTAACACACAGCCGAACACAATGCCATTCCAATTTGTAGAGCTTGTCAAAATAAATAAAGCTAACATAGATGCAAAAAAACAGCCCAAACGAGCTCACGCGCACGGGGTTTTTATTATTTTCAGCCTCGGCATGTTATGTTTATTTTATTATTGTTCCCGATCGGACCCGATCGGTCATGTGCCGTTTTTCTTAATGCGCTAAAAAGAGTAAATTGTCCTGGTACCAACGCTCAGGTTTTCGTTCTGTGGTGAAAATGTGGCAGTAAATTCAGACAACAAGTCAAAGTGGCAATTTATGGCTTCACGGATTTCACGCATCTCCTGGACAGATAAATATAATATGAAGTCTGCAAACAAAGCCCGGCTCGAATGGATCGAAGGCCGAACCGTTCGGGTGCCAATCGTTGTGCCACCGCGGACACGCTTCGCGCTACGATCGGTAAGGTACGGAACGCAGGAAAAAGGACTGTTTTTTTGTGGCCGCACCGTGCTGGTGAGCGACAGAAGCAACGAGCACTTGGTTCGATTGACCCTTTCCTTTATCGCCAGCGGAAAATCGGCCAAAAGTCCACAACCACAAACCGTCAACGAGGTAATTTTTCTTCAAACGATTTGGTACGTTTTCTTTCGCTTTGCACGCGTCTTGTGCGGTTTCCTGCAATGGGGGAAAAGTGCAACCAACGAGCGTACGAACGTAGCGTGAAGAGACAGTCTGCGGATGGTCGACGGCCATTCACATTGGTGCACGTACGGTGTGTAAATCTCATCGGAACCGGGTTGACCGCTCCATTCATAAATATGCTTCGACGCAGATTTAGATACCACGGCATCGACAACGTTCCGTAGCAGGAACGTTTGCCTTTCGACGGTTGCAACACCGCTGCTGCATTTACTGTCAAAACGGAGCGTTTTGTGTTGTGTTTTAAGTTAAAAATATTGTTAAATAAGCTTTTTACTTTGGCGTTTTTAAACTAATTTTAAGGTATTCGCTTTCCCGTGAAGATGACGTGAGAATTATTACCCTTAAGGTTGTTTTTACCCCACGAGACATTGTATTGTTTCCTTCGGTAAAATATTTAAATAAAATTTCCACGCTTTCGATGCACAATTTGTGGCGGAATGTGACAATTCCAAGCGAAGAATGGCTACAAAATAAAGGCGACAGCAGCAACAACAACAAAAAAGAACCCCGAATGTCTGCATCGATGTGTCTCCGGCTCCTGCTGCTTTCTATGGAGCTGTCATTGGCGCGCAACGATCCCGAGAACATCCCCGAAAGCCAAAATTCGTTCGTCCTCGGGACGTGCCCCGGCCCGGCACGGCAGCAGATTACAAATACGATTTCTATACATTTTATATTGCCCGATTCACACAATCGGTGTGAACTATCTGAATTGGAGTTGGATCCGAATGCTGGGGCAGAATCGTCGATTGGCCAATGACGACGACGACGACAGCACTTTAGCATTCGGTCGTGAGCGCGTGAAGCGTCGCTAACAATGGGACACACCACAGTCTAGGCTGGTGAGACCCTTGCATTCGGGACGATTTCCGGGAATTTTCGGCACACACACATCTTCTACCGATCGTCTTGAGCGGTCTGTGCTGTTGTTGCGATCCGTTTCCTCGCGAACGGCGAAGATTAATTTACATTCCCTACTGCGGGTACAAACAGAACAAAAAAATGTCCCACAAGAATCGGTTGACACCATCCCGATGACTTTCGGTGGTGGTTGTGGAATGTTTTCTGGAGATAAAGGACATTGCTGTCGTTCGGTTCGTTCGAATACCGCAAGGAAGCTCATTATTAATCCTAATAACACATCGGTGTAATGGGTTGGCAAAGGAATTTAAATCGTCCCGATACGGAAACGCAGTAATTAGTTGGTGCTGCAATCTGTATGCACATCTCGAGATGTTGCTGTGGTTCGGTGCAATGTCCTAATACATTTTATAACTCTAAACATGTTGTATGCTTTATCGAAGAGTAAATAAAATTATAAAATAAATTTTAATACCAATTACTTGCGATGAATCTTCTGACGTAGTTACATGTCCAGAAATAGCATTTTAATTACAGCAGAGCAGTTCAGATTTCTGAGCCACTTTGCATCCGTCCATCCGAACGACCATTGGCCGATAAGTAAATTAGGCTGTTAGCTAAGGTTACACGATTCGCTCGGTTGCCTTTTTGCAATTGAGATGCAAATTAAGATTAATTTTATGTACCGACTTGTTTGGTGTTTTCGGCCAACACAATTAGAAGACGTTTGCAATGAGATTTTTGGTCTGTCGGTTGTCCCAAGCGCAGCCCAGGGACTTCAAATTCAGTTGGTTGTGTTCTGCTAATAAGGTGATGATGTATATGTATTGTTTATCTTCCACCAGGAGGAGCGTTTGATGGGTTCCGTTGTTTGGCGTTTTCTCGCTAACGACATGAAAATTAATTGCCTTTAGACCGCAACGAAAACTAAAACAACCCCACCGTGCGATAACACACATTTCACTTTCGGAAAGGTTCTTGTAGGTGGGCTCCGAGTCCCCGATGGTGACGACCGGGAGCTCGATAAAAATGGATCGTGAAGATAGGGAAAGGTTTTATTTTCTTCGTTTGCTTCTTGCACGTGCTACACGCTTCGGGCGGTGGCCCTCGGTTACCTTTCACATTAACCGAGACCCGGGTGTGCAAGAACACACAGGAGGATATGCTTTAATTGGAGGCTACCAATTCTTTGGTTTTACATTTATTTTTCGGTAGGATCTCTCTCTCTCTCTCGCGCTCCGGGATCATTGCCACCTGTATGTGGGTGGGAGGTGCCCTCTTTTGTCGGATCGATGCCTCCGGATGCAAAGACCACCGGGTTGGGACACTCCGAATGCACGTGCCCTGCACTTCGTAAACTCCACACAAAAAAAGCAAAGCGGAAATAAAACACTGGAGGCCACACCAACACACGTCCAGAATAATCCCCTGGGTGGCCCGACCCGGGAACTCTTTCACCGGAGGAACCAAAAACCTGGGGAATATTAAAATTTCGAACCATCATTATTACACCTCGTTATGGGGACGGTGCCTTGTCTTTCTCTCTTTTCCACGGTGTCGCTGAGCACAACACCATCAATAAACCCGGGCCGGTGTGCTCCCCCAAAAACGCGATGACACCTTGGCCGTCCGGCGAGGGTGTGTTAGTTTGTTAGACGATCGATTTCGGGACGACTTTTTGTTTCGCCGGACTCTGGCACACGATCGCTTCCCATCTATAAATACTCGATCACAGCGCGCGGCGAACAGAGCACGATCGCAAAACCCAAAAACGGTGATGACAGGTTGAGTTTGCCAGAGTTTGTTTTTTTTTTTTGGTACCGCAGAACGGATACGAATTTAAATGAGTCGTTCACATATCGAACGTGTAAGCTGGTCCAGCGGAACAAGAGCAAACCGTACCGGAAAGTTTACCCTGTACCGCTCTGAATCGTTGCGGAACGAGATGCAAAAAGCAGAAACAAAACTCGAAAAGTTGTCGAAGAGCTGTACCGAAACAGTGCGAATAAATCTGGCCGAAAGCGAACGAAAACCATGCGGGACCTTTTCTGTTGAGGCCACCCCAATGCCGATCGTACGGCTCGACGCCTGCAGGCACACGCGGTTTTTCGTAAGTAAATTTGAAATTAGATAAAATGAAACTGTCAATTAATTTTATTCTCAGCAAATAAATTTCGCTCACTCCAATGTCTTCCAAACTCGGCTTTGTTTGCATTGTGTTTTGATCCACCTTTAGCGACGGTGCCTTGAGGAGGACCTTCGAGCTTGACCCCTTTTTATGGTGTATCCCTTCGCGAACCGGGAACAGTTTTTCGGTGGTCCGGGTCGAATAATTAAGCAAAATTGTTTTCGTGCTTGTAACGTTCTTGGTACCCGGGTGCTCTTAATCTTGCTGAGCTCCATTTTCGTTGCGTCTCAAAACCATCTTCTTCTTCACCATCGTCCATCGTTCTCCACAACTCTTCAATGTGTCTTCCTGGGCTTTTTCTTGTTGATCTTTTACCTCAACGATCGACGTGTGTTGGCACTTTTTCTCGCCCTTCGCTTGAGAGTTACCTCTTTTCTTTGTTTTTTTAATTCCTTAATTTTTCTCTCATTAAAAACCATTTGCCCAAGTGGTGAGTGTGGTGGCGCGCGCAAAAAAAAAAACAAGCCGTCTTGTGGTACGTGCGCAAATGGATATGGTAAAAAACCAAAGCCATGCAACGACCATGAACCGTAATCCTTTCGCCGTTGGTGGGTGTTAAATATGAGGGGGGTGCTGAGTTTGCACTTCAACCGTTGCGCCGACTAGCTGGCACGCCAGCCGGTTCAGAATTGGTAGATTAGATCGCGAATCAATGGATTCCGCAACGCGAGTTTGCGCAAAGTGGAATGCATACGAGCGAAGGTGCGCGCGAGTATGCGCAATAAAAATTATTTTAAATTACGACCATTGACAAACACATTTGGCCTGTTGAGACTGGACCCAACACGGCACACAGCGGATTGCGATTGGTTACCGGAACGTTTGGTTTATGATTGTTTTGAAACAGACTGTTTGCAACAAATTGCTTAATTTATTTTTAATTTTAGTTTTCTCGACATTCAAACTGTTGTACAAATTGTTTATGATATAATGTCTTAACACAGGAGACACTTTTGTGTTGATTGGAATTGGTACAGGGTTTACCAGACGTTCAGAAACAATGCAGAATTCGCAATGCACAACATCTTCTGAAAGTACTTTGATTGTTTTTTTTTATATTGAATGATGAGCAATCCTAGATAATTGAGTAGTCGATCCCAAATCGTAAACGGATCATTCAAAGCGATCGAAATCCGAACCTAAGAACATCTGTCAACCATAATCAGGAAAAAGTGGCGAATCTGACACAAGTGGTGATATTCGCGCTCAGCACGAACTTAGTTCGCCAAAACTCGATCGCAGCGATCACTCAATTGTCACTCACGTCTTTTTGAACAGTACCAATTCTACTACTGATTTTGAATCTAGTAACTATTTATATAAATTAGTGCTTTGGCGTACCCGTTGGAAGGAGAAAAAATCTTTGACTCTTTGGCCTGCTGAAATAATCCTTAATAGGCCGTATGCGATATAACTAGTACTCTTGAGCAGAGGGGGATCCAACATTCTTACATACATTCTTAGATGCCCATGGGTACAGTTTATTCTATATATTCCAACTATAAATCGGAAGTTTTGTAATGCGTTTGCTTTTAATATCAGTTTGGACTAGTGTTGTGCTTAATGAATCTTATCAAAAGAGTCATTCATATGAATCTTCAGTGAAGAGTCATTCAATTCATGAGTCGACTCCAAAAAGATTCATGAATCCCTAAAGATTCATGAATCCCTAAAGATTCATGAATCCCTAAAGATTCATGAATCCCTAAAGATTCATGAATCCCTAAAGATTCATGAATCCCTAAAGATTCATGAATCCTCAAAGATTCATGAATCCTCAAAGATTCAGATTCAGATCGGTTATTATCTACGAACGAGTTCAAATAGAAATCAAAAAGCGTAAAGAATGCGTAAAGTGATGAATTTTTGAGAATACGCGAATTTTTGAAAATTCATGTATCTTTGAGGATTCATGAATTTTTGAGGATTCATGAATCTTTGAGGATTCATGAATTTTTGAGGATTCATGAATCTTTGAGGATTCATGAATCTTTGAGGATTCATGAATCTTTGAGGAATCAAGAATCCTTGGGGATTCATGAATCTTTGGGGATTCATGAATCTTTATAATAGAGATTCAGAGACATTCATTCAGTTCAAAGATTCATTCAGATTCATGAATCTGAATCAGATTTACCCAACACTAGTTTGGACACAATTTCCCCGTATATCAACAAATTGCTCAAGACATTCAAAAGTCACGGAACAGTTCATATTCCAAATCACAAACGCCGAGGTATAGAAGATTAGCAATGACACATGTGAAAGCTAAGAAATATTGTATATAATAAATAACAACTTGAGCAATGGGTTATAAAAGAGTTTACGAAGAGAAAACACTTATTTTGAAGTAAGCGACGATAGAATTTCGGAGATCGAAGTTCGTGCTGAGAGCAGAGGCAGATCATGCCCCTTCGAGGCCCTAGGCGGCAAGGAAGCCGGGGCCCCAAGAATTCATTTGATTACTAAGGCCTTCGTTTTTCGGGGCCCTCCACATGGCGGGGCTCTAGGCGGCCGCCTTCTCCGTCCACCGTTTGATCCGCCACTGGCTGAGAGCGATTGTTAAGTCGACAAATGTTCTGCATCTCGAATTGTTTTCGTTGCTCTAACACTTCTTCTAAGAGCTGGTACACCCTGCATATTCAATTCCAATTCACAGAAAGCTCTTTATCGCTCGTTATGCTTTCTTACTAATACCCATTACTACTGTCTGCATGATGGATGGACCCTGGCAAAAAGGTACGCAAATAAAATACCCCTTGTCGTGAGTGATGTTTTGTGTCAAATTGTATTGATTCGCTGTTTCGCAAGCTTAGAAAAACTACATCACCCGGTCACGGCCAAACATCGTACCGAATCGTACGAAGCACCTGGAATCGAATGCAAGCGCAAAACGTACCAACGAAACGCAGGTCCCGGAACCGTGCTGCTCTTCCAAACTCTTTGGCATCGATTGATTTCCGCTGTTTGCTGTCAAGATACGTCAAGCACTCTTCAGCAGACAGTCGCCGCGCTCCGCGTATCACAAACGATTGGGTATGACGATCGTTGACGGCGTCTGTAACGATAGCGTAGATAACGCTATGTTTCAAGTTAAGCCGAAAGGGAACACAAAATGTCACGAACAATATTGAACGGTTGGCGCGTTCGCGTAAAGGTAGGTTGCGACGGTTCGGGGCGATAACGGATCAAAAGCGTGGTACATGTACACACACACACACAAAAAAGCAACTGAGCAATGGTAAAATCAAAGTAAATGCAAACGGGGTCAAAATTGATTGCCTTTTTCTGTAGTGTTCTCCGAGTGTTCTGATACCTTTGCTAACGGGCACCCGCACACATCGCCCATCGCCGTTTGCCCCTCAAGTCATGGCTTCTAGTTCGGTTGGCTTATTATTAATACACACATATCGTGCCGGGCGCAAAGTATCGAGCTCTTACTTTCCTTTGGAGTGTCTCTCGATTTTGTCTCATTAGTGACACAATTTCCGCGAGCACAAACACAAACCTAAGGGGAAAAGTCAGTATTTGTGCACCTGAAAGGACACCGACCGATTGCTGGTAATACATTAGAACGGAAAGGTGTTTATCGTCACCAAAAACCGGCGGAAGGAAATGGGTTCTACTCAATCCCAAACGAAAAAGTATACCACCCGGTATCATGCCAACAGCCGATAAGAATCTTCCAACATTTCAACACAAAACGATATTCGTGTTTGGACCTAATTATGTGCGACGATAATCAGTGCCAGTGCGTCTCCTGTGGCATGTGGCTTTCGGTGGGTGGCATTTAGAAAATCGTCACACACAAATTTCTTTCTAAATGAGGTTGATGCTAACCAGAAATCCAAACCAGCTAATGTCACTCTTATCTTGGAGATCTCGTCCACACTAGTAAGTATGATTGGTTCCCCTTACTTATCGAAAAAGAGTAAAATAATTAGTTAATTGCTTATCTATTCCTGAAACCTCAGCATACGCCAACTGCGACTCCAACTTTGTTCTATCGATTCGGCAGAGTCCATACTGTTCGTCGATTCGTCAAGGCCACTCATTCCTAGTGATTGGCAGGCGATATGATTCTCCAACCCCGTGTCCGATCAACGATAAGCCGTGAAACGCTTTTCTCCAGTGTCCGGTAACCGATACCGCCATGTGTCACGATTGGGCATAATGATATCTCACACGCGCAACGAGACGAGAGCTAGGAACCCTCGTTAAGAACCCTCGAAAAACCGTTCTCAGCAAACCATTTAATGGTCACAATTATTTGCTTCATTGGTAGGCCGTTTGGTTTGGAGACAGAGAGAGAGAGAAAGAGAGAATGAGAAAACCTTCTTCAAACGGCTTCGTTTCGCCAAGGAATGACCGTACACCGGGTCAACATTAAACTCATTAGCCCACGGGTGTACGAATGTCTGGGGACAAATTTGTTCCGGCACTGGAGCAAGTGCAACCGAGCCGGACAAAACGGGAGACCCTTCTTTCTCACTAAGTCACGTAAGCTCCTTCAAAATCGCCCTCAAACCTCTGCTAGGCTGTTGCGCTAATGCGATAATGGTTTGTTAAATCAGTTCAGTCTGACAGCATCGATTCGGTGGGACTTTGTTTGGTTGCTTTCTCCCTGTGTACCTCTTAAGTGATTGAACTGATCGGTTGTTCTTTTTTGTGTTTGACGCGAAATGCATCACGTACCCGTGGTTGTCGTTAATCCGGCACTAAACTTTTTTCCCGAGAGCCCGAGCAACTTGAAACTTGGGACTACATTCCGGAGCATGCGATAGCGATAATATTCGGTGTGTAATTGAACACCAGTAAGCTGCTTACTAGGAAAAAAGTTTTCGTTCTCACCAATGCTCCAAGTCGCTGTCAAATGGCTGAAGCAGCACTGTGAGAATGTGTCCAAAGTGTAGACATCGGTAGTGTACAGTGTCTGGGTTTTCATCGTGTTTTCCCCTAGAGAAAGATTCTACCGCTGCCAGTAGAAATATGCACCAAATGCACAAAACTCTCCCCTTCACCAACAGTTCCCGACCAGTCGCTAATGTTCGAGCGGCCAAAGTTCTTGTCGTCACAGGCCCCACAAGTACACGTGCACACACACTCAAGCTCATACTCACTACGACTTTAAAGCGGATGGATGGAGTTGCTCACGAACACGAACGCCGGACACGGACACGAAGCGAAAGCCACTGCCATTTGGGTAATTTCGTATTTATAGCAAAAAGGGGTTTAATTTACATCTTGTTATACATTTATTTTAAGTACACGGCACCACCACCGAACGGTGACTACAAACGATCTAACCATGGGGCGAAGGTGGTCCAGACAGGCGTACTACTATTATTATGCTATTGTGCTTTGCGTTTACAGTTTACCACCGGCCAGCTGGGAACTGGGAAACGAAAAAATTGGTTAGCGTCCCGCCGAGACCAAGGCAAGGGAGTAACAGTGTTTTGCATTCCACAGATCCTACTAAACTTTTTTCCCGAGAGCCCGAGCAACTTGAAACTTGGGACTACATTCCGGAGCATGCGATAGCGATAATATTCGGTGTGTAATTGAACACCAGTAAGCTGCTTACTAGGAAAAAAGTTTTCGTTCTCACCAATGCTCCAAGTCGCTGTCAAATGGCTGAAGCAGCACTGTGAGAATGTGTCCAAAGTGTAGACATCGGTAGTGTACAGTGTCTGGGTTTTCATCGTGTTTTCCCCTAGAGAAAGATTCTACCGCTGCCAGTAGAAATATGCACCAAATGCACAAAACTCTCCCCTTCACCAACAGTTCCCGACCAGTCGCTCATGTTCGAGCGGCCAAAGTTCTTGTCGTCACAGGCCCCACAAGTACACGTGCACACACACTCAAGCTCAAACTCACAACGACTTTAAAGCGGATGGATGGAGTTGCTCACGAACACGAACGCCGGACACGGACACGAAGCGAAAGCCACTGCCATTTGGGTAATTTCGTATTTATAGCAAAAAGGGGTTTAATTTACATCTTGTTATACATTTATTTTAAGTACACGGCACCACCACCGAACGGTGACTACAAACGATCTAACCATGGGGCGAAGGTGGTCCATCACTCTTATCTTGGAGATCTCGTCCACACTAGTAAGTATGATTGGTTCCCCTTACTTATCGAAAAAGAGTAAAATAATTAGTTAATTGCTTATCTATTCCTGAAACCTCAGCATACGCCAACTGCGACTCCAACTTTGTTCTATCGATTCGGCAGAGTCCATACTGTTCGTCGATTCGTCAAGGCCACTCATTCCTAGTGATTGGCAGGCGATATGATTCTCCAACCCCGTGTCCGATCAACGATAAGCCGTGAAACGCTTTTCTCCAGTGTCCGGTAACCGATACCGCCATGTGTCACGATTGGGCATAATGATATCTCACACGCGCAACGAGACGAGAGCTAGGAACCCTCGTTAAGAACCCTCGAAAAACCGTTCTCAGCAAACCATTTAATGGTCACAATTATTTGCTTCATTGGTAGGCCGTTTGGTTTGGAGACAGAGAGAGAGAGAAAGAGAGAATGAGAAAACCTTCTTCAAACGGCTTCGTTTCGCCAAGGAATGACCGTACACCGGGTCAACATTAAACTCATTAGCCCACGGGTGTACGAATGTCTGGGGACAAATTTGTTCCGGCACTGGAGCAAGTGCAACCGAGCCGGACAAAACGGGAGACCCTTCTTTCTCACTAAGTCACGTAAGCTCCTTCAAAATCGCCCTCAAACCTCTGCTAGGCTGTTGCGCTAATGCGATAATGGTTTGTTAAATCAGTTCAGTCTGACAGCATCGATTCGGTGGGACTTTGTTTGGTTGCTTTCTCCCTGTGTACCTCTTAAGTGATTGAACTGATCGGTTGTTCTTTTTTGTGTTTGACGCGAAATGCATCACGTACCCGTGGTTGTCGTTAATCCGGCACTAAACTTTTTTCCCGAGAGCCCGAGCAACTTGAAACTTGGGACTACATTCCGGAGCATGCGATAGCGATAATATTCGGTGTGTAATTGAACACCAGTAAGCTGCTTACTAGGAAAAAAGTTTTCGTTCTCACCAATGCTCCAAGTCGCTGTCAAATGGCTGAAGCAGCACTGTGAGAATGTGTCCAAAGTGTAGACATCGGTAGTGTACAGTGTCTGGGTTTTCATCGTGTTTTCCCCTAGAGAAAGATTCTACCGCTGCCAGTAGAAATATGCACCAAATGCACAAAACTCTCCCCTTCACCAACAGTTCCCGACCAGTCGCTAATGTTCGAGCGGCCAAAGTTCTTGTCGTCACAGGCCCCACAAGTACACGTGCACACACACTCAAGCTCATACTCACTACGACTTTAAAGCGGATGGATGGAGTTGCTCACGAACACGAACGCCGGACACGGACACGAAGCGAAAGCCACTGCCATTTGGGTAATTTCGTATTTATAGCAAAAAGGGGTTTAATTTACATCTTGTTATACATTTATTTTAAGTACACGGCACCACCACCGAACGGTGACTACAAACGATCTAACCATGGGGCGAAGGTGGTCCAGACAGGCGTACTACTATTATTATGCTATTGTGCTTTGCGTTTACAGTTTACCACCGGCCAGCTGGGAACTGGGAAACGAAAAAATTGGTTAGCGTCCCGCCGAGACCAAGGCAAGGGAGTAACAGTGTTTTGCATTCCACAGATCCTGCCAAACAAGCGATAACGAGGAACGATGAAGTCGACGGAATACCAGCGGTAAGTAGGAAGGATTTCTGAACGTCGAGACTAGCTGCACATCCTGACCACCATCGAGCACTACCGACGCTAAGTGTTTGGTCAGTTCGGACACAGAGTGTACTGGAGAAAAGACTGGAGAAGCAATGAACAATGCCGCATGCGCACTCACAAACACTTGCATGCAACCGCCATGCATGTACCATAGCATTTGTGGAATCCTTTTACGAAGTGTGCAGTACGCCAATGGTTTGCAACTACATTTCCACATTCTGCTTCCGCATTACATGGGTAATCCTTTATACTAAGTCGGTATTTTTATAGCTTTTCCTTTCGCTGAGTGAGTGGCCAGCTTTTTCTTTTTACTATGTGGTAACAAATGTGATGATTACTGTCTTGATTAAGCTATATATTGCGAAGGTTACAGCTTGCTCTAGAATCACTTGCTGAAAACTGATGGCAGTCGTCCACTGAATTACTTGAATTTTTTTATTTCTATCGCGTTGATTAATACTAGTTGTTCTAAAGCGTCAATGAATATCGAGAAAACCGAGAACTGAGATATTTTAGTTGGTTTTCCAGAAGGAATCATTACATTAAAATATATCAGAATCCTCTGTCCTCTGATCCAAGGCCTCTGTTTGGGAAAGTTTGATGGAAAACACATTATAAGTAAATATGGACTTACGAAGTTAGTTACCAAGAACAATGTTAGAATTTAGGACAATACCAATCTACCTCCAACATATCTCCAAGACTGTGTGATTTAACTCTGTAGGACTTGTTCTTATTAGGTTATGCTCAGTCCCATGTCTTCTAGTCGCAAATGACCTGAAATCTGATGATCTGAATGTCAATACTCCACTAGCCAAAAAATCTGGTTTGGTTATTAGTGTTAGTCTTCACATAGCAAGTTCGGCGATCTGCTCCCATCAGGACTGTTCTCTCGTAGTGAGGATGGACTGTTCAGCTGCGTGGTATCAATAAGTCTAAAAAGCTATTTAAGACTACGTCGTTTAACTAAAAATAAGACGAAAACTTGACCTCTCGGGCGCTCGCCATCGAGCAAAGCAGAGTCGACTGCTCAACTCTCGCCCAAAGAGTCAAAAAGAGTTTTAAAGCACTGTTTGAAATACTGACTCAAGTATTAAAATTATAAAACAAGCAAGAAACACTACCCCAACAATGTTCACACTTCGCCAAAAACCCTAGCCAATATTCTACCGTTCATTGTAACATCCCTGTGTTGCCTTTACTTTCTCCGTTCGATTCGCACCGAATTCTGCCGCAAGGATAATCGCTTCGCTAGTCATAAACATGCAGTATTTTCGCCCAACTTACACACACTCAGTTACTTCCACAGTGGGGCCCTTTTCACCCCTTCCCAATAGCCGGCTTTCCCCAGCTCGCAGCGAATGGGACACACGCACTGAAGTATGTTTCAACCCGACAAAGAGATAACCGTGCTACCAAAAAAAAAGGTAGACGCGGAAGCTGAACCGAAAGAACCCATGAAAAACCTGCGAATAATCGGGTGAGTGGTTTCGTGACAGGAATGCGAAATACTCAGGCACAGGCTCATTAAGTGGTCTCGTGTTATAGTGTTTCGGGGCCCGGCGAACAATGCTACCGAAAGTGGTCGAAAGTTCGAAGTGGTTTCGGTTATTATGCTATTGTGCTTTGCGTTTACAGTTTACCACCGGCCAGCTGGGAACTGGGAAACGAAAAAATTGGTTAGCGTCCCGCCGAGACCAAGGGAAGGGAGTAACAGTGTTTTGCATTCCACAGATCCTGCCAAACAAGCGATAACGAGGAACGATGAAGTCGACGGAATACCAGCGGTAAGTAGGAAGGATTTCTGAACGTCGAGACTAGCTGCACATCCTGACCACCATCGAGCACTACCGACGCTAAGTGTTTGGTCAGTTCGGACACAGAGTGTACTGGAGAAAAGACTGGAGAAGCAATGAACAATGCCGCATGCGCACTCACAAACACTTGCATGCAACCGCCATGCATGTACCATAGCATTTGTGGAATCCTTTTACGAAGTGTGCAGTACGCCAATGGTTTGCAACTACATTTCCACATTCTGCTTCCGCATTACATGGGTAATCCTTTATACTAAGTCGGTATTTTTATAGCTTTTCCTTTCGCTGAGTGAGTGGCCAGCTTTTTCTTTTTACTATGTGGTAACAAATGTGATGATTACTGTCTTGATTAAGCTATATATTGCGAAGGTTACAGCTTGCTCTAGAATCACTTGCTGAAAACTGATGGCAGTCGTCCACTGAATTACTTGAATTTTTTTATTTCTATCGCGTTGATTAATACTAGTTGTTCTAAAGCGTCAATGAATATCGAGAAAACCGAGAACTGAGATATTTTAGTTGGTTTTCCAGAAGGAATCATTACATTAAAATATATCAGAATCCTCTGTCCTCTGATCCAAGGCCTCTGTTTGGGAAAGTTTGATGGAAAACACATTATAAGTAAATATGGACTTACGAAGTTAGTTACCAAGAACAATGTTAGAATTTAGGACAATACCAATCTACCTCCAACATATCTCCAAGACTGTGTGATTTAACTCTGTAGGACTTGTTCTTATTAGGTTATGCTCAGTCCCATGTCTTCTAGTCGCAAATGACCTGAAATCTGATGATCTGAATGTCAATACTCCACTAGCCAAAAAATCTGGTTTGGTTATTAGTGTTAGTCTTCACATAGCAAGTTCGGCGATCTGCTCCCATCAGGACTGTTCTCTCGTAGTGAGGATGGACTGTTCAGCTGCGTGGTATCAATAAGTCTAAAAAGCTATTTAAGACTACGTCGTTTAACTAAAAATAAGACGAAAACTTGACCTCTCGGGCGCTCGCCATCGAGCAAAGCAGAGTCGACTGCTCAACTCTCGCCCAAAGAGTCAAAAAGAGTTTTAAAGCACTGTTTGAAATACTGACTCAAGTATTAAAATTATAAAACAAGCAAGAAACACTACCCCAACAATGTTCACACTTCGCCAAAAACCCTAGCCAATATTCTACCGTTCATTGTAACATCCCTGTGTTGCCTTTACTTTCTCCGTTCGATTCGCACCGAATTCTGCCGCAAGGATAATCGCTTCGCTAGTCATAAACATGCAGTATTTTCGCCCAACTTACACACACTCAGTTACTTCCACAGTGGGGCCCTTTTCACCCTTTCCCAATAGCCGGCTTTCCCCAGCTCGCAGCGAATGGGACACACGCACTGAAGTATGTTTCAACCCGACAAAGAGATAACCGTGCTACCAAAAAAAAAGGTAGACGCGGAAGCTGAACCGAAAGAACCCATGAAAAACCTGCGAATAATCGGGTGAGTGGTTTCGTGACAGGAATGCGAAATACTCAGGCACAGGCTCATTAAGTGGTCTCGTGTTATAGTGTTTCGGGGCCCGGCGAACAATGCTACCGAAAGTGGTCGAAAGTTCGAAGTGGTTTCGGTGTGAAGCTATTCTCATATTTGAAGAAACATTCCGATAAAGCGTTTTAAGAATTTAAAGATTTCTTTTCATATAAATAGGTTAAAGGCTAGCCGTTTTTTTCTCTTCAAATTCTTCAAACACTCCAAACTTTCAACTGGCAATATTTGGAAACATAACATGCGTCCAATGAATTCACCCACAAACTTTGACGCATCGAACCTTAAATGGTGATCGAATATTAATTGATAAATCACCTTCAACGGTAGGAAACGATAATCAAGCCGTACTTACCAGCGGGGAGTAGAAGGCGGAACTGTCCACACCGATGCTCGGGTAGGGGTTCTGCTCCGTCGAAGGGTAAGGCGTCCCGTACACACCGACACTTCCGGTGGGAATGCGCGAATACCCAGACAGCGCTAACCTTGCCGAATCGTACTGACACGAGCAAACGGTCTGGCCGGACACGGGATCGGTCATGATCGGGCGGCCATTCTCGCAGCAGGACGTCGCAGGTCCGCCTCCGCCTCCGGCACCACCCCCACCACCGCCACCACCACCGCCCCCACCGAGGGAGGCATTGTTTTGCGAGGTTTGCGAGACGGCACCGGGACTGAGGGCGCCGGACGGTGCCCCGGTGGCCGAACCGCCGGGACTGAGCGAGGGTGCGTTCGTGGCGGAGATCGGTGACTGGGAGCTTGCGGTCGTCGTCTGTCCTCCGCTAACGAGCAGCTGCAGGCATGAAACGAAACGAAAAGCAACAGAAACAACACATTCATCAAAAAACCGCACGAAACCAGTGAGCTTTCCAGGCCGCCACCAAGGGAGACCGACCGCTCGAAAACCGCGATGTCGGGTTCACGTTTTAATTAAATTATTATGACTCTCTCTCTCGCTCGGTTTCTCGACGTCCTACGCGTTGAAATCGACGATCAATCGAGCGTACGATCGATCGATTGGATCGACCAATCGATCGATCGATCGCTGCGTAACCTCATGCCACACCGAACGATCCATCATTTCGCATCCATTCAGCCGTAATAATCTTTCCACAGAGTGTTAATGTGCCTTCAAATATTGTCTCCCATGCTTTCAGCCACTTCAGCAAACCCGACGAATCGACGTGAAGGCGTGATGAGCGTGCAGTGTCAGCGATGCTAATGATGGCCCGAATGAGGCGAATGTCAAACCGCTAAGAGTCGGGGGGGAGAAACAAAAACTGATGGGCAACCGCAAGCAAAGATCTACACCGTTCCGGTTTTGATGGCGAAGACCGGCAACGATAGAGAGAAGACAGAGAAAAAAACCTCCACAAAACAAATTCGAACCACGTCCAAGACATTCTGGCTCCGGGTACTCCGGGAACCTCTCGGCTTGATTGGGAACCAAACAAAAAAAACCCGAAACACTTACAAACACACGCACCGAAAACCCGATCCCGGACAACCACAAAAACGCGCAACAGGCTTAAATAAATAATGAATCTAATGGCCGGCCTTTCTCGTTGAGGTTGCGGTTAGCAGCGAGTTGAAGTTGAGCTGAAACAAAAGCGAACCACCCCGGCCCGGCGGCCAGAAGAAAAACAAACAAACGACCCCGAAACAAAAGGTGGCGCGGAAAAGAAGAAAGCAACCCGGCCCACCATTGGGGTTTTCCTTTCCCTCCGTTTGGCAACATTTTGACACTTGTAGCACACGCTGTTGGCTTGGCGTTGGGGTGGTTTAATAAGTTAATGTGATACGGGAGGCTAATGAAAGGGCGTGGAATCGCGTGGATTGGGTCCAGCTTCCTGTCCGAGCGCCGTCTTCAGAACCGTCCGCAGACCAATTCATTATTTATCAAGCAGCTTCCCCATCGCCTTTGAGAATGGGGACCTACGAATGTACATATGGGATGGGATAGATCGAGAGCGGGAACGAGATTAGATTCGTTACGGTTTGCTTATCCGGTGAAAGAGTTGTGGTACCAACGATTCAGGTGATAATAAACGATGGAACGATAGCGACGCGTGAAGGTCGAAACCTGAGCTGAGGACCAACAGGCCGAAAGATGTGGGCGAGCAGGAATCTTCAGTATGCCGAACGAGAATAATATGCATAGGCCGAACCCATCAAAAACACCGTGTCACAAGCTGGAACTTCCTCTGCTGAGTCTCGAGATGTCAACACCGAAGTACCCGGATAGACATCGCCATCAACAAAAAAAAAACTCCGCTTAAGACATGTGTCTTAAGCGGCGCTCGGTCCCGGGTACTCTCGAGGGAGTGTGCCAGCAGAAAGAAGGATGCAAGAAACATCACCTGCACCTATCGTGCCTATCGCAGTCTTGCTTTGCTCCGGTTGCTCCGGCACAACAATCTCGGAGTCAATAATGACGGAGGCCACACACTCACCCGGAGACCCCGTGCACACAGCAACACACAAAAAAACACAGGCCGTTTGAAGCGCCCGTTTAACCCCCGACGAAGACGATTCAATGAAAGTTGGCCGAGCAGGCGAACAGACTCGGAAAGCGGATGAAGGGCAACGTCGAAAATAATCAAACGACGCGTCGCATCGTCGCACGTCGCGCTCTACAAACGTATCAAATTACTCGATGATAGAATGGCATAGTCAATTTGATTTTAATATTTGTCATATAATATGTTAATTTACAGTTAAACGCGATTAAAGGTTTTCCCCCTTCGCTTGTTTCTCTTGTTCGTTCGTTCCTTGGACTGTGTGTGTGTCTGTGAAACTTTGGAGCCTTTTGGGTACAATTTCACTGCTGGCAAGTGTCGACGAACGGGTGTGTTTAGTCGTCTAGAATAATGTGTGAGTTTTTTTTTTTTCATTCTTTCAGGATTCCTTCAGCTCCACACATAAGGACAGGTTTTTCGACTCTGACCCAAGCCGTCCTCACTGTTATGCGTCAAATGTGACGGCGGCCATCAGCCGACTGTTCCGAAGCCGAGCAAAGAATGGCAGCAAAAATGCAAAATTTACGCCCACCTCAAATGTGTTGGGACCGGGTGTTGTCCAACGTTTCTGGATGGGCTTTAGAACAAAACGACAACAAAACAAGTGTGATAAAAATCACATACCCCTATTCACCGACGCACACGGACGAGGTTTCGGAAATGTCGATCAGAAAATTTAATCTTATTTAAACTGACCGGACAAGCCGGACCGAAGCCGTGCATAAATCTTAACTCGAATTGGAAAGGACACCCCGACAAAAATGGCCACCGGGCGTCCAGGTTGGGGAAGACATAGAGCGAGAGAGAGCGCGCAAGCGAGGCAATCAATTTGTCTTCTTCGTTCAATGCGCTCGGTGCCAAAACATTTGGACAACCTTGACGCAAAGAATGATTTCCGTTCTGACCCTTACCCGAGAAACGTCAGCTTCTTTGCATGATAATACATGGCTGCTGTGAAGGCGCCCGGCCTTTTGGAGATTTGGTAATTGTGATATTGAGAAGGATTAAATGGCGTAACCGGGCTCATCTTGGGGATCCTGCTGCACCACACACACACACACACGTGCACACGTCTCACTCGTCGTCGTCGTCGTCACCGTCATCGAGTGACAGCCTTGCCGTGAGTGGAATGGTTCGACCGTCAGCACGAAAGAAAGAAACACCGGAAGAAAATAGCGAGACGAGATTCGCCAGGATTCGTTAGGCAACCCGTTTTGTGCTTTCGGTGATACTCCGGTCCGTCCCCTATGCTAAGGCACATTCTGAAGGAAGTCGGAAGGCTTCACAAGGGCTTCCAGCACCGGCAAAGATGAAGCTTGGCAAATGTCTGTGCTGGCGTGAGGGGTTGGATTAAGGTGGGATAAAGTTTTTGAACCTATACGGTTCTGCTTCCGAAAATCTCCACCTCCCGGGGCACCGGAATCGAAGGACGCTTTGTTGGCTTTTGGCTGCCCGAGAGAAGGATTTTGTCTAGACAAATTTAGCAATCGAGCAATGGAGAGACGGCGACGAGGAGAGGGTAGGCAGGCCAATCTCCCGAAGGGTTGGCGTTGGGATGCATTAGAGGTGAAGCACTTAGCGAGAGACCGAAGAGCAGGCTCACTTGTGCTCGGTGGTTCCGGTTCAGCCCGGGTAATTAATCCCGCATCCGACACGCTGGGGAAACATTGAAATACACTTAGCAGGGGGCACACATCTCACACCTCGCTCGCTGGGTTGCGCAACGACGAGACCTTCACGTAAGACGCTACTACTACGACTACTACAGCGGCCGGGTAAGACTAAATACGCATGACTTATTATTAAGAAGGCGAACGGAGCTACTAATCCTTGGGCACCGAACGTGCAGCGAATCGGTGTTGAACTTGGTGAAATATTTTCCACAACAGCAACGCCAAGTGCGACGCGAATCGGTACAAATATATTAAGATGTTGCCAAATTGGACAACCGCGCCGAGTAGGCATTGCAAACGAACCACCTAATAACGATCGCCACCACGGTTGTTCCCGTTTCGCGGTGCATCTAAATATGTGGACGAATGCGACACTCATTTCACACTTTGCTACGCTTTTTGATAAGCGTGTTAGGCCCCTTTTATCGCGATTTCTTGGGTGTGGAAAGGGCGCACACACACTCGAGCGCTACGGCAACACAATTGCCGTCACAATCAGTTTGCCTCAATTAACGCATGCCTCGGCTATTAGTGGAGAATCAAGACGAGAAACACCAACAAAAACGCGAGATGACGTGGTATAAGAGGAGGTATGCCCGATTGCTTTTGATAACTTTTCCACCAAGCGAATGAGCGAGCGCGAGCGCGCGCATGTTTTCACGCGGATTGTCGATACGCGACTTCATTTCGATCGGTCGGTTAAGTTGTAAGTTGTGTTCCCATTAGTTCTACATAGTTTTCACCGATAAAAAGAACGCGCCCGGTTTGAACCTGCTCACTTCGGCCATGCTCCACAATAAGTGCACAATAATAATACGCATCGGTTGGGAG
>KZ061692.1:9459-20490 GCA_002091835.1 Anopheles maculatus | reverse complement strand
GAGGGTGAAAAGTTCTGAGCACTGGAGTGAAATTCTTTTGACCCCAACTCCTCGTGCTCGCGGGAAAATGCTAATCAATTCGCTACGCCTGCCCGCCGCAATGTACAGCGCATGGGGGCGAAACCGAAACAATTAGCTGAAAATAGATAATTAGAATTAAGTGCAAACGAAGATGGTGCCCGGTGGTTCGAAGACTCCCGAAGAACCTAAGACGACACACTGGTTCCTTTCGCACAGCAAAACACATCGACGGTGGTGGTGGTGAACGTTTGTTGGCATTCAGCACGACAGTGTTTGCAGTCATTTATTTCGCCATTTCCCTCCTACCGACCGAAAGATTGCTTTTCTATTCTGTCCCGTTCCGTTGCCTTCCGCCATTTTCGTCTACTTTTTCGGGGTGTCCTTGAGAGAGCTCGCCCGCCTTGTGTTTTGCTTTTTCATCCGGTATATTACGAGGCCTGCGCCTTAAATTGCGCGTTTGATCGCACTCGTTTTAATGATGTCTTAAACAGAATTAATTTTGTGATTTATCTTCGTTTGGTTGACTCCCGTCTCCTGCTTTTCCCCTTCCCTGTCTACCACTTCCTTCGAGCAATTGTTGAGGGAAGTTCGTTTTTTCTTTCAGGAGGTTGGATGTTTCTACCGCAAGAATCATGTTTTTTGATGGTTGGTTGGAATTAACAAAAAGGCCCACAGCACACACAAAAAACGGTCAACCAATCTGAGTTTGCCTGACTGGCGCTAGCTGGCGTAGATGGTAAACGTTTTGCTTTAATTTGTCCCCGTCGCACACCCGGGTGGACACAATGTCTGGTGGATTTTAAGAATCGTTCGATTCTGGGAAGAAAAATCGATTCCCTATAAGCGTAATTAGTGGAATGTTTGTTCAGAATTTACATGCCAGATGGGTTGGGCAACCGAAACTAGCTACAGCTGACCATCAAGCTCGTGGCTACACGTCTCACCGCTCATAATCTCATTGTCTCCCGCAAACGTCATAAACACGAGTTTAACGAGCCTCCTCCACCCTGCTGTACGTGCTGAGCGGTAAGTATCCAATTTTATTTATGATTTATAGCCCTCAACCGGAGCAGCCCACAAATCACTGGACGCAGCACGCCGGCAGGTCTTGCCCTCGTAACTTGAGGCCCATATGACCCGGATAGATGCGACCGGTGCAACCATTGAAGAACTATTTAGTGCCTTTTAATGGTACCCCGATCCCCATCATCATTATCATTTAAAACAACAACAGAAAGATAGACATGACCGAAAGCCATGCAACACCGTAACTATCCTGTGTGTGTGAGAGCCAGCGCGTTTGCCTCGTAAAGTGGTTTATTGTTCCGGAGTGGTAGCAAATAATTGCCATTTACTATCCTGTGTATGACTCTTTTTTGTGCCGTCTTCTTGGTGCGGGGCGAGCTCAACTAAGCAGATGACAGTTTATTGACGGCTCTGTTAGACGGTGTACCGTTTGCTGCTTTCCAGAGCGTCCAGCGTTTGGTGACCATTGCACACAGTGGACACTCTCGGGCAAATGACTTTTTGTATTCAATGGTCATAAAATGATGTTCTTTTATAGGTTTTACTAATACATACATATAATTTTAAAGTTGGTTTACTAAACATAAAAAGCTCTTTTTTCATATGAACAAGGCTTCTCCAGGTATCAAAATTATACTGACTATTACTTCGAGTGTTGAGTTATATACTAGTGTTTCCTACATTTATAAGCTCTATAACATGAAAAAAATAAAACATATAAGTATAGAAACGTTTGGATCACGTTTTTCAACAATTTTGTGACATTTTGATATTACAATTAGGTAGATATTTTCAACATTGAATATCTTCTAATTGAGCGCTTTGAGAGAGCTAATTTCTTCATCAAAAACTAGTAAAAGAATTATACTTGAACGTAGCTTAAAACGTTCTTAGGGAAATTTGAGTCCTGTTAAGAAAATTGAATGGCATGATGTCAAACTTGGAGATCTTATCAAGGTTTCATTGAGATTCTAATGAATTTTTAAGTTTAAACTGTCTTTTGTAACCGGCCATGCTATTTTTTACAATTTGCAGCAAGTTTTATTTCCATATTTCTTCATTACACCAAAATCCGTAACGAACTTAGGAAGTTACAGAGATTTATAGTTGGAAAGCCAATTAAAGAAAAAACGACTTTTTTTCATTGTTTCAACTTTATCACCTAATATTTTTTTAACAAAAATGTTATTTATTTCTCGCTTTAATCTCTAATTTAGAGTACTGCATTTGGTTTTATTCTAGCCTATTTTGGATTGTCTGGTTTTATCCCATCAAACGTCCAATATGCATCGGACAAGTAAATTTAATGTTTTAGTATGTTGTACCAGTAAGTTCTTATTGCTTTGCTTTTTGTCTCTAACATATACTCGACACTTTAATGAGGCTAATTATTGTAGCATCTAATACGCACAGCAGAAACCGTAACCCCACCTCTAACGCCGTTGACGCAGTTGATGATCCATTTAATGTAGTTTTCGGTACATTTTCATCACTCGCCTACTGGGATTGATTTTGATGCATGTTTAACCGGCGTATCTCATCGAAAATCGATCGATTATCACCACTGATTGTAATGCATTTTGTTTGCAGCGTGGAAAATCACCATATTTATAGGTATGCAAAAATTTGCATAAACACCTCCGACCTTTTTTTTTTAATACACCAATTCAACCCGATTGTTTCGTGGCGACACACACCGAACCCACTGACCAAAAGAGGCTCAAACGAGCCGAAAAAAAAATACATTGGAAAAACAAAAAGAATCAAAAACCAATCAAAGCGGATCAAAATGAACGTTTATTAAAGAATGCAAATAACACCAATCGAGTGCGTCAATCGCGTACTACGGACCGGGGCACCATAAGCATAATAACAATGATGAACCGGCCCCGGTAATAGCACCGGATAATATGCAACGTGCAGGCAAACGAACAAAACCCGTTTTGCGCCCACCGTAGGCTGCGGGTCGTGCCCCGAAAAAAGGAAAAACCGGCAACCCTTAATAAGGGCGGCTTCCGATTTTCAATTCGAGTAGCCTAAACGCATCCATCGCATCCCGGGTAGGCCGGGAATGATAGTAATTTTTACGTAGCTCAAGCTCAGCTCACTTAGCCACTGCCACGTCAATATAAAGTGTGAAATCGTTGTAGCATAATGTATTATGGGCTTTTATTCTATACCGTAGCACCAAAAACACCGAACATCAACAGCAGCAGCAAAAAGAAAACTGTTTGCGAATCGATAATGCACTATTATCAGTGTGTGCGAGATGCGTCGTACCCTCGGGCGGGCTCATTGTTTTCTGCCCCTTGCTTATGATTCTTCGCTCGCACTTTTCCTATCCCCAACAGACGCATAATGTATGCGTAAACGCGTTACGTATGGGGCGTACAGGTAATACCGTGCAAAATTTTAACCGAATCGATAGTGAGCACTTTTTTATCATTATTTTACAACAACAAAAAAAACAGTCCTCTAGGCAAGGCTGCTCGAGTCTAGTGGGTCGCATAACCGGCCATCCTTTCGATGGTTGTAAAACCGGGCTGAGCTTAAAGCAGTTCCTGGATGTAGTCCTGGATGGCGTTTCCCATGCCTGCCATTACTTATCGTACCTGACTGTTGCCGAGATCGATATTTGTATGTCCCCTTTTCGAATGTTCTTCGGAACAACTGTACAGCCGAGTACAGCAAACCAAAATCCCTTCGAACTCATGAAGGGTTGGGTACGAATGGTGGAGTCGCACGCCTGAGGGTGACTGGAGCGTGGTCGTCTGGAGCGGAGAAGGTGGTTTCAGGAAACTCTTATCAGTACAACGTATCTGCACCGTATGCGACGAGTACCTTTCCGTTACCTTTGCCGTTGTAACTCCCTCTGGCGGACGAAGCAGGACTCCCGTGTGAGTGTTTTGGGCGTCCCTTTCGGTGGAACCTATGCGCTGCAACCTGTTCTTGCCGAGTTTAGCCGAGTCTTCATCTCTCACTCTCACCTCCATGCCCACAAACTCGCCTGACAAAGGATCTAAAGGATCGATGTAATGCTTTTTTTTCTCCTTTCTCTGTACTTCATTGCTTGCAGGCATCATCCTGAGAATGTGGCTACTGCGTGCGATGCATATCGGAGGCGCATGCACATCCCGGTGCACGGCTCCAGAACTCGCACCGGCAACTCCGCATCCACTCCGTCAGCCTAGATGGATGGATGGATTGGCACGATATGGACTGTAATGTGGATTGGCCTTTTTTCTTTTTCGTTGCGTTCGTTCACCACTCTTCACGACTATATTGGTTCTGCCTGTATCGGATCGGTTTTCACGATGAAAAGCGTGACGAAATATTACCGCCTGGATGGCCCAGACGCACCGGAAAATGATGTGACGGAACCAAGCACGGGCACAAAAAAAAAACCACGACAATGGGCTGAAATTATTATGAGCTACCGCGCTAACCACGGACACAAGACGCTGCGCGACATCTCGACATCTCGCGCGTCCAAAACCTGTGTCGCTCGGCAGGCCCAACCATCACCGGGAACGGATGGCGACATTATAAATGTGAGATAAATTTGTTGAGATAAATCGTTTTATTGACAATTTATTGAAATATTTTGATAACATTCAACGATAATGATATCACTGCTCGTGATGTGATGAAAGTTTTACAAGGCCCGTGGCCCGTGGAACCGTGGCACCGGAGCATGGAACGCCGGGCCCATGATCATATGCTCCCTCCGGGGACACATCGGTCTGGTGCATGGTTTGGATCTTGGGGAGTTTTTTATTGTTTGTTGTTGTTGTTATTCCCACATGCCACTAAGGACTCAGGACCTAGACTTTGCTTCGACGTCCAGAGATTTTATGACGCGCAGAAAACCCCCCGAAGACAGACTGCGTTATGACGATGGACAGGTTTTTGTTTTCTGCACAACTTCTTATTCGATGTTGCTTTGCTGCTTTTCTGGGCGAGTTGCTCATCGACATACACCCATCGACCACGGCGACTACGTGAGGACACGGGAATGATTTATTACTGTCCAGTCTTTAGGTCCGTTTTCCACCCGTTTCTCACACCAGTACCGGGCGCGCTGATTCGCTCGGGTTTTATGGAGCTAGAACTCGATCGTTCGCAAGAATATCTTTGTCGTTTAATCTGTTCTGCCTTTATCTTTCCTTTTGTGTGCGAGATTTTTTTTCTCCCCCCTTAGCAGATTCTTCAAATTTGTACGTCTCTAGAATTTGTTTTTTGTAGTGGGCAGGGACAGTTATCGATGAACGATCAATCTAACGTTCGTCCGTGCAATCGTAGGTATCGTTGCGTTTGCTAATGAACATCACCAGCCAGTCAACCACGCAATGATAATGAAAGGTTAACGTGATAACGTTTTGGTCCGCGAGATCGCCCGGGGATCATTTAAAGTAGATCGAGATCACACGTCGGAAAAACTGTTTCACCTGCCACTGTTGCCTCGGGGCGCTCCGTTTCTCTCAAGGTTGTCGGGCATTTCCATCGGACGCAGTTGACGCGCCATCAGACGTCTTCTGCAGCAGTACGCACCATCGGCTTCAGGGTACGTCCCGTCCATTTCAGACGCCCCGGTGCTTAAACATTACGGTCGTAAATATATTAGCATATATTTTTTGTTGTCTCTCCCGATCGTACCCCCGATGCCCGGAGCCACGAACAGTGCAGGCATTTTGCGAAATGTTCTTATGTGACGATCGGTTTCCATAATAACGATCATAAATTTCGGTGAATATCGTTATTAACGGGGCCGCATCAGCGAATGCCGTCGGCAAAAAACGATGGGCCAAACCACATCTCCACGATCGACATTATGCACCGGAATAGCGCCGCCATTTATCGCTGGAAGCAACTTTTAATCAATCTTTTTTTCGCGATCAATCGAACAGACGCGCATCTTGCTTCTAGAGTGAGTTTGACGAGGGATTGTCCACCAGCCGCCAGTGTATGCTGTGGCCCTCGAGAAATTCTGCGTACTCCAACCACACACCAGCGTGTGTGTGTGTTCGCACCTTTTGTTGGCTCGTTGGTCGGTCGGCTCTTAGCATAGGAAGCCCTTTGGAAGCCCTTGAGGAAACTTCGGTGCGCCCTCAAGCGACGTAACGCAAAGTACACCCCACGGATGGATTGAATTCGGGACGGCGGTCCACAATAAATTACATTAATTGAGATATAAATATTATTATCTGGACAAATGGACAATCCATCATGTGCGTGCGAACGTCATGCGTTTTGACGCTGAACACACACAGAACCACCTGCCTGCCTGCCAGAGTATCCGAGTCTCAAGTCCGAGTCAAGTCCGATTGTTGAAGGCTAACAGACCCGCACGGGTGTATTGTCGGTCGAGTGTGAGGTTCTATTTAGGACCACAACCCTTAACACACACGCACACAAAACAGCCTAACGAAGGATAGATAAGTGATCGGAAGGAGCAGAAAAGGCTTTCTCTTAATGGGAACACATTAGCTACGACCTTCATCGGTGGTCTGTAACCAATGCGAATGATCTCGTTATTGTATTAAAACTTACTTTATTTTACACAAGGCGCGAATTTTATCCACTCACGCCCAGCAATCATTTTATGAAGCCAAAATATAAAGCCAGCTTACCATAGAATCTCCATTTGGGATCTCTCGTTGAAACATCTCACCACCTTTGAGCACTTGTGACAGTGTTTTTTTTTTTGTCATAAAAATAGGAAATTTATCTTCCCGGAGGATTATATGACCTACTGGCGAGTGCACCAGTACAAAACGCGTAACATATGGGGTTACTCCGGTTTTTCGATATCATATCCCTTAAAAATCAATTTCATCCGTATGTCCATTTTCAACAGCGCCAGATGAGATGCCGGATAAAGCTAAGCCGTTTAGTTGTAGGATATCGATTGACCAGACCAGAGCATCTATAAAGAGGGCGCCTGGTAGCAGAAAGGGTTTCAAAACTTTAAAAGGTTTTCACGTTGAGTGTGTCAACTCTCGAGGGTGTGTTAACACGTTGTGACGAGCAATTGCGGAGCCTATTTTTTGTTTTGTTGCCTTCGAGTGAGTGATTCTAAATATTGCTTTTTTTCGCTCTCTCACGAAATATTGAAGGCTGTCTTGCCCATGTGTGGCGCACATTTAGACATTTGAATAAAATACCAATTATGTTAATGGTAAAGGGATTTCGCTACAATCCTTGTGCTTTGGTTCGGCTTTGGCAGCAGCACTGCTACAGCAGGTACAAAGGATCCTTACTGTGATTTGAGTATATGATTTTGGTAAACTGTGTGAAGAAACGACAGGCATCACGTGCTTCACCTGTTGCCGATGTCCTACAACGTCTCTAAAGGCGCCTTATGGAGCTGGTAGAAAAGGTGCTAGGTTCTCGCACAAGCAACACGCTATGAAGTGCTTATTGAATTGTGAAATCAAGAACCCTACAGTTCCTTCTCCGGCCGTTCCTTCCGTTCCGGCGAAAGACTTCTTTCAAAAACGGCGATTGAAACTTGTTCATCAGCTAAACTGACAGACTGCAGTTGCAATTGCCCTACGGGATCGTTCCCGAGCGGCGCAGTTTGTGCTCTTGAAACACACAAAAAAAAACTTAACCGAAACCAAAACTGGGAACGAATCATAACGGGCACACACCGAAAGGCACACACACTGGAACCGATCCGTAGAGGTGCATTTTTATCGCGGCGTACGATCCTTTCGTGGAATGGGACGGAGACGGAAACCGGCCGGTGAGTTTGTCGAATCTTTATAAATTATTGACATCATCTTCAACATTTTTCTACCATTATGAATTATTAATTCAATGAGACTAAAGCCCCGGCTACCTTCGGGTAGGAACCACGGGATGGTTCCTTATCAATTTTTCGTTCCAGCGCCATCAATTTTAAACCGAGTATACACTTTTTATCGGGTTTGATTTTTTGGCTGGGATTCGGATGCTGTGTACATTTATGGCTATTTTTGCACGTCGCGTTCAGTCGCGAATTTTTTTGTTTTGGGTTTTCCTTGTGCTTTGTCAGTTGTTTTACGCGTTTCAAACGTCGTACAACCATTAAATGTAAGCAGCACCATTCACCGGAAACGTTTAACGCTTTTTTTGGTGTGTGTATTTGCGCGAAGTCTCGCTCTCTCTCCCTTGCTTTTCACAAACTAATAAGATTTACATGTTTTAAGGAGTAACCACTTCGACGATATCATACGGCTACCAATCTTTAGAAACTCCCTAAAGCATATCGGATGTCTCGAGGGTGTGTTTTGGGTTTTCCTTGTGCTTTGTCAGTTGTTTTACGCGTTTCAAACGTCGTACAACCATTAAATGTAAGCAGCACCATTCACCGGAAACGTTTAACGCTTTTTTTGGTGTGTGTATTTGCGCGAAGTCTCGCTCTCTCTCCCTTGCTTTTCACAAACTAATAAGATTTACATGTTTTAAGGAGTAACCACTTCGACGATATCATACGGCTACCAATCTTTAGAAACTCCCTAAAGCATATCGGATGTCTCGAGGGTGTCGCATGAATTTTCTCCAGAATTCTATCCGATAAGATGCAATCCATGGTCGGTCGTGCGACTTCTCGATAATTTATGTACTCCGAAGTACTCGTGAAAACTGGCTGCACATTTCCTAAGAAAAAAGCGTCGCTCTGATTTGCTGTTCCTGTGTCATCGAATTGCACCCTTTCGGGTGAGCCGTGAGCAAGTGACTGTAGTTTTAAGGCACAAATATTGGCCCGAATTCTTCTTTATTTCCTGCAAGCCTTGCTTCTGTGCCTCAATCAAATCCAGAATCGCATCGTTTTGCTGCTATGCGATGCGCTGATAATATTGATGGCGAGTTGTGGACCCTCTTCCCCATTCTCTCGTTCTCTTCCTCGCTTGCCCAGCACACGAATGTGTCTATCGAGAAGCGACTGCGACAAAGTGTAAACAGCAACATAATAAATCATTTCCCAAAAATGAGCAACTCTTGCGCCCCAACAACCGAACCGAACGCGCCAGTTCTGAAGGCGCGTAAAGAGCCAGCAAAAAGGTGAAAAGATCGAACGGAATGCTCGATGTGTAAACGGTCCTTTTTTTTTCCACGACAATTCGCGGTTGACAGTTTGCTCCCGTATGTTCGCTTTGCAGGTTGCGCCCTTCCATCAAGAATCGCCAAACGCGGACGCCAAGACGCCTGGAGCTGGAGTGAAATATCTACTTTTTTTTCGCTTCTTTCAGGTAAGGATCGCCGATTGTACCGATTGCGCCGATTGGTTTTTGGGGCGGAAAATTGTACGGGGCATCGGACGGCCTTAGATGGGTGCCCATCTTTGGCGATACTCCCGATACACGGTT
This sequence comes from Anopheles maculatus, assembly GCA_002091835.1. Classification (NCBI taxonomy): domain Eukaryota; kingdom Metazoa; phylum Arthropoda; class Insecta; order Diptera; family Culicidae; genus Anopheles; species Anopheles maculatus. The sequence continues at coordinate 11,089 of KZ061692.1, read as the reverse complement.
CAGGTTCACCGCTCATAACCGATTAAGGCAGGCTACCTCGGGACGTACCCGTCGAGCACCCGGTAAGCTCCACCCCGAACCAGTGCAGACATTCTTTCGTTCCAAATCGTGCCCCATATCGATCGATCAGCAGATCGGGTATTGCCTCGTGGGAATTGCTGCACAATCGAGAGGCGCTCAGGAATTGTTCTCCCGGGCACCTGTGGATGATGATGTTGATGATGATGGTGATCGGGGATGCTTGAGGTGTGATGTGTTTGCTCGTTGGCCGTCGCCCGCCGTAACTGACACTTCCCTCGGCACGTCCTTAGCGGGTGTGGACCGAGCTGTTGTTCTTATTCAGGCTAACCGCTACCGATTAAGTGCATATTTGCGTCCCGAAGCTCCTTTTACGCACCCTGGCAGTGAAGTGTCGCGGGTGCCGGCGGTTAAGTGCGATTTGCCACCCCGCTTGCAGATCAATATTGCATTTTAGGCGTCACAACTTCAGTGCGAAAGCTTCCCAAACATGCATGCAACAAGAAGCGAAAATCGGCCAAGAATCGTCCGGGAATGTATTGGGAGCGAAGCAACAGCAAAAACTGACTTGGAACCAAAGGAAAGGAACGCAAACAAAATGTTGACATATTTATTTGTCCAGACTGTGTGCTGTGTTCCAAATTTTTCCGATGACATCATGCCAGCGCCCGATGCAAAGTGGTGGCTTGTTGAAACTGTATTGATTGACCGACTGCAGTCAGTGCAGCATATGGTTGGTGGCTGACTGATTGGAATGTGTGTTTGTGTATGTGTGTGTGTGTTTTTTTTTTTGACCGAGGATTGGGTCAAGCAGACAACAGCAACAAAAAAAGCCCAAACAACCAGACAGAACCTTTCTTTCCATTTAGTCTAGCTGGGTAGAGAATCACACTCAAGTACCGAGGGACATCCATTCACGACATCTAGTTTTTTTAAATATCGCACACACATTTTGCACAATTCAGATGACATTGAGAGTTGTTTGTTAATGGCTTAGTCTTAAAACGAAGACTAGGGAGAGGCATTTTTATTGGGAATCCCTGAAGGACGAAACACTGTATGACATCTAGTTTTTTTAAATATCGCACACACATTTTGCACAATTCAGATGACATTGAGAGTTGTTTGTTAATGGCTTAGTCTTAAAACGAAGACTAGGGAGAGGCATTTTTATTGGGATTTTATTAGCCAACTTTGGACAACTTGGCCCATTACCCAATGGCGATCCCCAAGATCAACTTCGATTGTGATCTCACCTGTCGTGTCTTCCTTCGCGTGATCGTAAGCGTTAGCTTCGGTGCACTCTGTTCCCGCTGTGAGTTCCCTCTGCACACGCACACGAACACACACACGCACACACACACGCACACACACAGTTAGTATAAATATTTATCAATTTGAACATTGATAAATTAATTGTAAATTAATTAAATTGATTTGTACGTGATTTTGGCAAGTTTTTGCACCGGTGGCCCCGAATGTTCTTCCTTTTGTTGTGCAATTTCGGGAACATTCTTCACCCTGGCCGGTACACCGACCGATCTGCCGACCGATCTGTACATTGAATTGACAATTCTCTTCATGTACTTTGTGCGGTTAAAAGCAAAAAAAA
>KZ061691.1:369281-425063 GCA_002091835.1 Anopheles maculatus | reverse complement strand
AAGACATGCTACCACAATAAATAATTTGACATTTATTACTAAAAATATAACCGAAAAAACTCTGCTAATCACGTCGTTGCACACAGAGAAGATAATTTGATCGGTAAATAAATCCCACCAAACTGTTAGGCTATTAGCTCAATCTAACACGCCCCAATCGGTCGTGCCTCACCTACCCAGTGCCCTCGGATGGTGTCAATTGCCCCGGAACTACCGTGTGTACTCACACACGCACACATTGACTAGGAAAGATGATTGATTACCATCAATTTGGAGTCAATAGAGCGCGCGAGACGGTAACGACGTACAGACCTAAGACTGCTGTGCTGCGCTGCTACCACCGTCGCTTGGGAGTGTGTCGATGGATGGATAATTAGAGCCCAAAATTTCGATCGAAAACCCCGAACGTCGATCGAGAGGCAGTAGTTTAAGCTACTACAGTACGGCCTTACAGAACCGCCGCACAAGTGGAAAACGGCTGGCCCACTCGATCCATGTAACCGAAGCGAATTATAATTGAGATCTTACACACCCCGGGCTGGAAACACTTTCAGCTTCTAATCGGATCACTTCATCTAATCGTTTCGGTGGTAATTTGATTTCTGCAAGAAGCCTGCAACAGGCACATACGAAGGAGGAATTATCTGCCACCATCCGCACCATGGCTCTTTGTCTAAAGTTTAGAAACTAATCCTCGGTTCCGGTGTGATAGTGTATGCTTCGCAGGCAGTTTAATTTAATGTATGTTGTATCATGTGCATGCAGTACACAGCGTGCAACATTGATGTCAAGAATTAACTGTTGCGTATAGGCCGTTAAAATCGAGCGCTTGATTGATTGATTGTTGTTTATATTGTTCGAGCGCCATGTTTTTTCTTTAACTCTAGTGTAACGGTATAGTTGGAATTTGATATCGCAAGTTTTACTACTCTTCAAGTTAATCCAACTTTAGAGAGCATTTTCCAGTCTTTTATTTCACTAACCGATGATTATTACAATAAGCGCCTTGAAGTATGCAATGTATTCAACGATTTAGTACAGACAATCTGCTTTTTAGTACAAAACGATTCGTATACTAACACTCTCCAGCAGCAACGACCGGCGAGGGCGTCACGGCAGCAACAAAGTACGACGAACCGTAGTAGAGACTAGCGTCCATGAGGTTCCACATCGTTCACTTCCGACTGGTTGTTGCACCACAGCAGCACAAATGTATATATTTATCACACGAGACTTATCGCTTTCGCACTTATCGCTATTGTATTCACGGTTACGAACAACCCGCGTTTTCTCACGAATGATTCATGCTACCAGCGACGCAAGCTTCTCGAGTGCTACATTTCTTTCACGTAATCACGATGTTTGGTGTAAAACTAATCTAAACAAACGGTGAACCTAAACTATATCTACGATGGAAGTGCGTCTCGTAGAGAAAGAAAAACACAACAACACTGTACACTATTATTGAAAGGCGATCCCGCACCTTCAATTTCTAACCATCGTTTATCAGCCCGATTCCAAGAGGGAAGGCATTACTGAAGCAACAAACCTCTGGATAACTAAATCCAGCAGTGTAGGTTCACATCTAATACCTTAGGGCCGTACAATCTCACTAACATTGTCTGACTTGTTGCTGACCGGCCCCAAACGCACACAGCCAAACATCCACGAGGCATGGTAAAGCATGGTTTCGCTGTGGTCGTTATCACCAAACTGACACCCCAAAAGAAACTTGCAATGCGCTGTCAACTTGCACCGATCCAAGCAAACGCACAAAAAAAAAAGAGATAAGACTCCACATTACCCAACACAGATTCAAAGGAAAGTGAACGCGAAGGTGTGGACAGGTGTCAAAGTGTTTCGATACTCTGCACCATTACACGCATCTTGTACCGAGCAGCGGTATGCATTACGCATTTCGATAGTGTTCGAATCGCGTCGTCCACATGCACAGACGCTGATAAAGCGAAATATAGCTCAGCGCTGATAAAACGGTTATCATCAAAACAACACCCGATCAATGCGGAAAGTGAAGATTTAAACACTTAAGCGATGAGTGTTGTACTGATGAGTAGCATCAATCGGTGTTAAAGCGAAAAAAGACACGGATTCTGTACAAATTGCATGTCCGTTTTGTTCCAACGCTCCGTCGCCGAACTCCTTCGTCCATCCGGGTTGCTACAGGACAACAGCTTAGCCAGTGCACTCGCCGTAGCTAAATCTGGTGAATTCGGATCAAACTCGGTTCTCTGTAAAAACGCTGAAGTTTCAGGTTCATTTTCGTCCTTCAAAACCTGACGTCTGTATGTCGTTCGAAAGTAGTGTCCGTACTTTCATATTCTTCAATTTATTCTCATTATTCAGATTCTTCAGTAAGCCTTCAAGCACTGTCATTAGAAAACAGCTAACCAACATTTATGCAACCAGCCGGTAACCACTGTTGCTTCTTGCCAATTTTTCTCATGACAACAATTTTGCGCCCTAAATCAAAACCCAAACTAAGATTTATGATAATGCTTAGCATCGGCGTCCACCATTGTAAACTTCACGACTGTGCCCGAAAGGATTTTGCTACTAAATAAATCATCATTTCAGCCAGCAGCGTCGTCGTAACTGTTGCCCCATCGTCCATCCGTGCAGAAAGTGTTTCCAGGGCCGAGAGGTTCACTCAAATGCAAAAAAAAAGATGTATGACTTATCGAAACGATTATGAACTGCGCCTCTTGGAATGGGAGCAATTTACGGGAAATCTACCGCCTTAAGCTACGCTGCGTTAACTTAATCTTATGGTGGATGTAATGGGACGTTATTAGCTATTAGCGTCGTAAAATACTGCATCGTGCGAGAAAACGGAAAATAATATCAAACAGAAAATAGAAACTGTATCTTGTACAATACAATTCTTGATTGATCTTTCCAAGCAAAGCTTTGAACTGTATTGTATAAACCGAATTTTATAAATAAAATATGCAAACGTTTAATTTAGTTCCATCAGTTACAATTAGCAGCATCATATGAATAAATTAAACGAATCATTCAGCGTAGCAAGTCATTTGAAGATTTATTCCACTCCGGAGGAGATATGCAAAACCATACTTGTTATTTGTTAATTTTTCCCCAATTCATGAATAAAATACAAAAAGAAACTACGAGACCACTTTTATTAACATTCTCCTAATAAAAATGATATGCAACAGTTATTGCTACTGACTTACAGATTTCAAGTTCATTCGGTTGTGCTGCATCACCTAAAACATGTTCCTGCTCGTTTCATGAAATTCTACTTTTTCAAAAAGTTTTGTTTTTTCTGGAGACATTCAATCCAATCTTTCGCGTTTTAGAAATATGCAGATCTTGAATCCAACTAATGCATGGGAATTTCCATCCAAAAACTGGTTCTTTAACATTTCTGGATTTTGTGATTCTCTTGCCCACGATACCAAAATATCAAAGGTTAGCTTAGTGTCGAGATTTCAGACAACCAAAGTACAGAAAACAGGACATTCCTTGTTTAGTAACTAATGCGTAACACTTTCATTTTTATTATTTATACTATAAGCTACAATTCTTATCACATCTACCCATCAGAGATCCTGAATACAAAAACCCCATGATTAATCGCAACAATTCATAACTCGTTGACGCACTTATTGAATTGTTATGAAGATAATTCAAAGCAGCCTTCAGAGAACCCGTAATGATGCAATACATAATAACTGACGTGAATTCTTCACTGGCGTCAATCGTAACATGGCAAGAGCAAAGGGGGGCTGCTGCATTATAGAACTTCAACAAATTCAACAGCAGAACGAACCATCAGCGTGGTACGAGTTCTGCGATCGGCTGTGGAACTGGAAAGTCATCCGGCTGTAGCAGACCATTCGGTATGTAATTGGATTTGTCCGCACGCGAATCGTTGAAGATGTAGTATTTTCGCTCCATTTTGCTTCAAGGTCGTATATGCTCCACATCGGTTCTGGGCAGTACGTTGCGAACACGATTACTTGGCACATTGTCTGGCTAGATCCCGGTGGATAGGGCGCCACCAGACGCCAACTTCTTAACGGAGTGTGGTTGAGGAAGTTGTACGAAGAGAAGGGAACGGAAATTCATTCTTCTTCACAGTGTGTGCAACGCGTTCATCGATCGAAAACATTCATTTTGATCGGCCCGGTTCCATGTGACGGTAGATGGGCAATAACCAGTTTTGTGACGTAGCGAATGGCTCATCGTGCGTGTGTGAATTGCTAGTGCGGTACAGTGATTGATGAATGCAGCGGTACGGTAGAAGAAGTTTAAAGCGTTACAAAACTATATGAAATCTAAACTGTGTATTGTAACAGAAATTCTGCTTAAATACCATATTAGATAAAATTTCATATAAGAGTTATCGACTTGATTCAAACTTCTAGCAATTTAGACAACGTACCACCCTGTACCAAACAATGCTCTATCCACCAAAGAAACATTCCACTTGTGACGAGCGGTACCCATTCGCACCGGTTTAGCGTCATTCACCAGACCAGTTGTCGTTCTGAATCGGGCCCGAAGAAGAAGCGACAAGAAGATGTGCACAAGAAGAGCTCATCCGTGTCGATGACTGTGGTCCATCGACCGATCGTCCTGTTAGTTGCGTTAGTACACCGTACCGGTGCGGACGTTGCGGTCCGTTTCGATCCGAGCCTCGGGAAGGAAATACAGTAAAGGTGTCGAGTGAGAATTATAAATTCCTAGCCATGATCGTATTAGCGCTTCTTCTAACCGTTTTGCTTTCGGGAGCTCCTCAAGCGGACGCTTACCAAGTGCGAAAGGAGATCACTTTTAACTGGATACGTGATAGTAGGAATGTGATTAGAAATCAAACTGTAAGTGAATTTAGCTCAATTGAAAAAGTGTTCACTCCAATGAATTTCTTATTGTGCTACTGTTGCAGGCTATACTGCTCCAAAACCATGGCTACGCATCGGACCGACTGCAAGTGCGTACAGATGATGGTTATCTGCTGACGGTGTACCGTATGCAGCCCAAGAAGTCAGCACTAGGTGCGGTACTGTTGCACCATGGTATACGCCAGTCAAGTGACATGTGGATGTTTCTCGGACCAAAGCGTTCCCTTGCCTATCAACTCTACGAAGCTGGATACGATGTGTGGTTTAGCAATTCACGCGCCTCACCAGAATCCGAGGGACACGAGCGGCTCGATCGGGATAGTGATCACTATTGGGACTTTAGCTTCCACGAGATCGGTACCGAGGACCTTTCGGCAGTGATCGATTACATACTTGCAGCGACCGGCAGAACAACGCTCCATTTTGTTGGATATTCTGAGGCTGGTTCAGCGCTGCTCGCCCTCCTCTCGGAGCTACCGGAGTACAATAAGAAGATGGCAAGTGTGGAGTTGATAGCACCGCCAGCCTTCATGCAGTACGGCCAGTTTTCCTGGATAGCACGTATGGTAGAACCGATACGGAAGCTATTTCCCTGGAGCGTTTATTATACCCGTGATGCACTACCGACCCAAATCTGTACACTGTTCCGTAACGAGTGCTGTTCGTTGTTTGGTCAGATGAATGACAATGGAGCCGGGAACGGCACACGGACGCAACGCTCGCCAGGACCTTCAAATCGCCCACAGGACGGTTGCTTCGATCTGGAAGATATCTCGCTGAAACAACTCGAACATTATCGTCAAATCATCGCTAGCGGGCGATTCCAGCAATTCAATTACGGGTACTCGGCTAACCTACATCGCTACAAGCGAGATCCACCGCCAGATTACTGCCTGTGGGATGTAACGGCACGAGTTGCGCTGCACTACGGCAACAAGGACAAAACCGTTGACTGGCGTGGTGTCGAAATGCTCGCCCGAAAACTGCCAAAAGTGGCGGAACTGCAGAAGACACTGTACAAAGGCTTCAGCCATCGGGACTTTTACCGAAGCCCTAAAACACAAGAAACGGTTTACGCTAACATTTTAAAGTCGATCAAACGTCACACGACAACGTTGCAATAAATCTACGATTACTGAAACGAAATGATTTCCTCTTCTTCAGTTTGTTACACACGCTTTTGATATGCTAAACGCTGTTACCATAGTCCAAACCCTGCTCTGGAACATATTTGTTACTGCCGTTTTCGAAACGGTGGTCCATTTTGGGGCGTTTTCAGGTTTCTGGCTCGTACGTATACCGAGCGGCGTGGATTAAAACAGGTTTTGTTGATAGGGCTCCTTAAGACACGTCCCATGTAAAAACGCCTAATTTATACTCCACAGCACGTGTGCCGCTTGCGACGCTCGATCAAACCACCGCTTCCGTCTTTATTACGGCCCGTTGTCTTTACACGCCACGCTGTGAGAAATGATCCACCGCCGCGTGACGCGTTCGCGCCCAACTTTGGCGCTTTTTATTTCAAGGTTACGGTTGTTAGACGAATGTAAGAAATTCGAAACAAAACAAAAACATTCCAACAACGAACCTCAAATCAACGGGACGGAAGAGGGAACACTATTGCTCGAAGAAATTATTGCCCACCAATTCGGTGTGGCCTTACACACGGCCCGTGTTTAGCACTGCTCCACAAGCACTTTCCTCTTCGACCAGGGCCAAGTGCAACCGTGTGGGGAATCACTCAATATTTTGGCAACCTCTCGCTCTTGTGTTTGCTTTTCTTCTCTCAAGATGATCGTCTTTCAATTGGGAGACTCACCGCCCCACCGAAAGTGAGTGTCGAGTGTGAGTGGCAACTCGGCGCAACACGAAGGTCTGTCTGTACCACGGACAAAAGCTGAGGTTTGCCACTGGACGTCAAGTTTGAAGTGCACAGGCGCATCAGAATGGAAGACGATCGGGGAGTTGCAGCGATGTTGAACCGTTTGATCGGTTAATTGATGCGGCACCGCCGGCTTCTTCTTGTTGGCCGACTTTGAAAGCTCTTTATGAGCCGAAATTATCAAGACCCTGAAACCCTGCAACCAACAAGCTACGACAGACTACGACCAATTGCAGCTGAAGGGAAGTGCCTTTTGGGTTAATAAAAACAGTTCAAGTGGATGCGCTCAGTGTTTGCATTTTAACTTTATTGTTCGATTCACTAGCGCATCTGGACCTTGGTTGAAGGGTTTCAGGAATGTTAATATTAATGCTTTAAAGGTAAGCTATATTCCTTGCGGAGCTATTCAATTCGGACAGAACATGCAGTAATCCTCGAAGACTTAAGATTACAATCATAACTTCAAATTTCCTTGTGGCTTATGATCTTCATTTCACATCGAAACATCCTGTTGCATTTACTTAATTATCTCCCAGATAAGATTCACCACCCGACATCGCTTATTAGGAAAGTAAGTTTTAATCTTGTATAATTCATTTATCATTCTCTCTTCCGTGTTTTTATTCATTACTTCTTCAGGCGTTCAAAAATAGCAACAGAGCATCTACATTGGCAGATATTTTTTTCCTTTTCTTTATCCTGTTGACCATGTTGTACCTACTCCGTCGCGTCGAGGTCTTACTTCGTGAAGGTAGGATACCCGCCCTGCTGACAGAAATTAATATGAAAAATCAACTTTAGCCTCAGTCCAACACGACCCACCTTCATTTCGCCAGCAACTCGCCCGTCAAAGAAGTCGGACCGAAGTGAAGGGAAAGTTTTGAATAAGCCCTACCGGACCATTTACATATTCTTTCCCAGCGCCAAAGTTTACTACACACCAACCTTGCGGATAATGCCTTGAAGTTCCCTGTCTGCCTGCCTGCCTGACTTATTGGCTCACAGTGACAATTGTACCGGTCTGGCGGTGCATGGAGTAACATAATTTGCAAGACTCTCTCGCCCTCTTTCTCACGTCTCATACGTCGAAAGAAAAGTTTCGGAACGTGAAACGGTAAGTGTTTTGCTTAGTAAAGCTGGTCCTACGGGCAGAAAGTATTCATGAAAGCAACAAGAAATTCATGTACTGCGCCCTGCAAGTACACATTCCTGTCAACCAGATGGATTTAAAGAGAACGAGCCAGAAAATTGTAGCGTAGAGGCGAGTTCCGGTTGTGCTGACTGGGCACGTCCGTCCAAAACAATTTTTTTGTGTAAAGTTTTTATTCCGATTTCCTTTGTTGCTCCCTATTTCGTTCTTAAAGTTGCACAGAATGCATTGTATTAAATAAAACTATAACTTTCATTCGTTGGGATGAATTTTAAAGGTCTATACAACATCATCAGGATTTATCAAGCTAAAAATAATGTTCAAGCTACACGAAACTAGTAATACAATGCGTAGTCCACCATTACCGATAAAATAGGACAGCATACTTTGATAGAAAGCTGTATAACAGATTGTACTAATCGTTTATAACAGAAACTAGAGAGCTTGCTACCATTACAAGCACCGTATGGACGCACTCGATGGATCGTTAAGAAGCTTTCAAAGAGCGTAGCGCTCATGGTGACTATTCACTTCATTGGTCGGTTTAGTCAGAATTCGTTATTTCCCATGAAAGCACACCAATTCCAATTCCTCGTTGATCACTTTGTTTTCTCCTCCGATCAGCACACACCTCAACGCATACGAAATGAAAGGTGATATACACAACGTGTCCGTTGGGCCGGAAATTTATCAACATCTAAACGAGGAAAAACACACTATTCGAGGACCCTTTTTTTGCGACTGTTAGTTTTGGGTTTGCTGATGCTATCGTTTGACGTTCCGAGAAAAAAAATCATCCATGCACGTTCGTTACGCCGCACGAATAGGTGCACAGTGTCATCGGCAGTAAGCGGGATGTGTCTGCTGATGCAATTTCCGGCTCATGCCAATGTAAAACCGATGTGATGCCAACACCGGGGACACACAGCCTCAAAAGAAAGCATCCGCGTCACTCCCAGAAACGTGAAACAGTCGAAGTTTGTGAGAAGGACGTGAGCTAAACGATGCTAACGTCCAGGTGTTGATAAAAAACGGCACCAAAACTTCACTACGTACTATTTGGAGCCGGCCGGATCTTTACTACCGTTGATCTCCGGTGTTATGATGATGAAATTTTGTAACGACTGCTAAAATGGTGAGTTTTTACAGCGTGTAGTCACCTACAGATCTATGCAAAAGTAGCTTCCACCAAGATATTGTGATGAGAATCTTTTTATCTACTTTTTACTACTGATAGAAACAACCTACAGACCGCAAACATATTATTTCGTTAGGGACAATGCTGTGCATAAACTTGTTACACGGCAGTAATTGAAGCAAACAGCTGCAGCTTTATTTTAAACACAATACAATTACAACACGCTTATTGATTGTAAATGAAGATTCTCACCCAAAAAAAAAACACCAATTTTCTATGCATTGCGTATAAACAATCAAATTTGGTAACTTTTTCCAAACCACCCTTACACCCTGCACTGCGTCAAATGGGAATCCTATTTAACTGACTATTGCCAAGGCAAACTGGAAAATCCATACCATTAGCACACACACACACACACGGGGTCACAAAGTTACGGGTCATGCCGCTCTAATGCGTCCCGACGTGAGTCAACCAAATTACACACCATTGCCCTTGCGAGCTGACACAAATCAATGCTCCCGAGCTGACATGTGACCCACAATCCCCGTTTCAGGATACCTTCGCGCTTCTTTGCACACGGTTTCCACTATATTGCGACACAGGGAACGCTTTTCCCGCGATACCCGCGTACCACACGCCGTAATTAAGAATTTAAATTAGATTTCCTAACGATTGGCAACCACGTCAGTCAACGAGAATAGAATTGGTCCTAAACAGTTCGCGAAACACAACGCGCTGTTGTTGGGAATGCAGTTAAAAATGGATTGAGGCATAAACACTAAATGAGGAAGAGATGGATGAAAAATCATTATATTATCGAAAACACAAATGAAAGCTCGTGTTGTGGCGTTTATGCTTACGTTTGACGGAAAATGTCTTTCTATTGGATGCGAGTGCTAAATATAGAGTTGAAGTTGAAACGTTTTGCAGGTTGTTTTCAACCGTTTTTGAGCTTATAATAAGATATCTCTTCTACAGAGTTTGTGTAATACTTTACTGTTCGTGAAGCTTTTTCAAAGAGCAATTCTTGGGTGCGACTGTTTATTCTTTTGTTCCGGCAATTCACCGATGCATTTCAGTTCAATTTGACAGAGCAGTTGTAATGTTTTTTTTACAAATTGTAACAGATTCTAATATCTTGGTGGTAATTCTTATAGATTCTAATATCTTGGTGGTAATTCTTATAGATTCTAATATCTTGGTGGTAATTCTTATAGATTCTAATATCCTGGTGATATATCCTCAAGTTTAATATGGTGATATATCCTCAAGATATATCTTGGTGATATATCCTGAAGTTTATTTGTCTTCATTTAGCTCATTTTAGTCCTGAAAAGACTTTACTATAAACTTATATTAGGGCGGTCAAGTAGCCGAGGCTTTAGCAGCACCTGGTCTCCCTGTACGCAGGGCTGACTATCAAACTACAGTTAAATCTGAGTCATAGAAAGCAAAACATGCAAACTGAGGCTTCGCAAAATTGTATTGCCAAAGTAAAACTTACATTAATATTAATGCTAATTTCAGTCATATACTTTAAGAATACAGGACATAATTTTGTACACAAAAAAAAGGATATTAGGATACCTATTCCAAGCTAACACAGGTCATCTGTTAGGTTCGCCGAAACTATCGTCGTAATCAGACCTCTGCCAATCTGGGAAACAATTCATAACCAAAGGCGCAGAACATATTAACTCCCAAAAGTGTAACGTGGATACCTATATTCCTCATAGCTCGAACAGCTAGCTTATATCGTTGGGTATCATCCGAGCAAAACACACACACACACACACTATCCTCCACCAAACCAAAATGGCACACCATTGAACGGGTTAGTGAACATTTGTTAGGTGTCACCTTTTTCGGGGGCCCAATTACGTCATGTAGTAATTTGTAACCGTCCATCCGACACCCGAAGCATTCGTGACACACACATCCTCACCCTTAATGTCAATCTACTCCACGCCTCTTGCGTTTGCCCTTGACTCTGCCCAACCATCCAGCTAGTACCGTGTATCACCTACGGGAGCATGATGTTCACCACTGGACTGCAAAAAAACACAAGCTGCCGTAGGTGCATACGCTTTCCGATAAGGATCGGAAAGCTTGCAGTACAAGAAGCAACAGGGTTGTCCCGGCACGGACGACAAATTTAACACTTCCACCGTGCAGCCATATCCGGCGATGGGTACCGGAAATTCGTTCAAAGTGTGTGACTCCGCCAGGGGAAATAAAGGCAGGATTTTAACCAACCCCTGGTCCTGGGCGGCAAAAGGACAGGTTAAGTACACACCAAGTGAATAGCTTGGTCATGTGCACACACCTACACTACTACGATGTCCCGTGGGAAAGCGAGATAGGACGGTTCGTGTACGCCCAATCACGCACGTTACATACACACACAAGGAGACAGAAAAAAAGGAGTTTGAGCTCTCCAGTGACAAAAGCTGTAATTTTCTAATCACTCAAACAGTGCTCCAAACTTTTGCACGGTTCGGGCCAGGGGCTCCATTTAGTGTCCACCCCCGCTAGGCGTTATATCGATCCGTATCAGTGAAGGTAGCGAGGATAGTGCAGAGTGTAACCACATTCAATATTGATGTATGCAAATGAATTAATTCATGCGGAACTTCTAACGTGGTCATTTGTACTATGGTCCGACGATGAGAACCCGAACCCTCGTGTGGTATCGCGAAATGTGCTCCGGGTGGGCGGAATTGATAGGTAAAATATTTAAATCGATCCGCTCGAAATTCTACTCAGTGTTACCGATCGGAATATTCGTGACAAGTGAGGGAAGTTGACAGAAGCCCAAATATTCTGCAAAAAGGATCGATTTAATACAAGCTGGACAAGCTTACAGTGTGATATCAGCTTTTAGGTATATCTCGTGTTAGCAAAAATGAACTTCGCGAAATTGGAGTAAACAAAATTCTGATTTTAAAGTCGAAGAAACCTCAATTAAGCCATGGAGTTTTTTGGTGAGCATTTTGACGTTTGGCAGCTCAAGCACGGTTAGTTTTACTTACTAAAGATGCAAATAGTAAATCATTTTTGGCGATTTAAATCAAACTAAATCGTTATCGTCTTCACACGACAGGACCGGGGTTCGAATCCCGGCGGACAACCTCCCCGTACGCAGGACTGACTATCCAGCTACGGGTAAAACTAAGTCATAGAGAGCTAGCAATAGCAGGCCAAGACCTTACGAGGTTATAGTGCCAAGGAGAAATCGTTATCGGAACGGTTGTCGAAGCGGTAGAGACGCTGATCTTCACACATTCGAACTAGATATCCTATCTCGCCAGGCCGCAGGACTGACTAGGACTGACAGTCGTAAAAAGCCTGCGAATTTCAAGTTCGGCAAACTACAGACATCGGTAAGTTTGTCAATTTCAAATGGCTGATTATTGCAATGTTTCGCTTACTGAAAAGACAAATACTGAAGGGAACATTTGATCAAGATATGAAAGAAGAATTCAAGAATTTCGGCAACATGATATGATCTTGCTATGATTCAGTATTCGATAATTGTTTCCCTGTATTACAAGCCATACCAAGTCATTCTAATATTACATGCCCATAAACTATCCTAGCTACCGAAAAAAAAGCACAAGAAAAACTAATTAGCTCCTAGTTAATTAATTAGTTACGCGTACCTTGCAGTCTGATTTTGAGAAAACCCGGCGGTAAATATTCCTTAAGTAAATCCTCGCGGTGGCGAGAGTTCACCCCACAGTTCGAACAAATTAATTACTTCGTTTAAAGATTTATCACAACTTTTACACGAATAATTTAATTTTTGCGTGACTGGCAGCTTTGCGTGCTTCAAGCGGCTTATTCGCAAAAATAAAGCTAGAATGAGTATTAAATTATTGAACATGTTTTTGCTTAAACCGTCCATCTTTATAAGCGTAATAATTACAGAAAATAGCCTGTCGTTATCTCATAAGTATGAAGGATTACAGAAATATCAAACATTTACGAAGAAAGATTAAACCAATCAATTCAAATTAAACTATTTATAGATTTGGAACCCTGGAAATAGTATTTACATAGTGCTTTCGCTTAATTAGTCACGTACGGTATGTTGTTAATTAATTAATTTAAGATTTGTTGGTTAAAAAAACAGTCAGACTATAACAATTCCCTCTTTTTCTCTCCAGCAATCCCGTCTAGTACGCTTATTAACTGCCTCCAGAAACAAGCACTTCAACGAAAACATCATGAAAACTCGAAGCTCCAACACTACTTCACCTCCAACAGGAGAGCTTTTAACTTCTACCTTGCACTGTGGTACCCCGGCACAAACTTACAAAATTTCACCTTTGCTAAAACTGGAGCAAAAAAACCATTAATGAGACCATTTCATTCTCCCCCCAACTGTATAACCAATCCTTCCCGTTCGAGAAGCAGAGAGCTATTGAAACTTCCAATGGGAGAGCAAAGAAAGAAGAAAAAACCTCCCTTCTGCTGCTTACCATATTCATTGATGCACACTTACACATTCCCGTAAACGTCCGCTGCTCCCGTCCGTATCCCAAACGCTTAAAAACCACATTTTCCATCCTTCAAGAGCTTGTTTTAAACTTCTTGCATCCCAGGACGCGATACTTTCGAGCCGGGCCACTACTGGTCGGTTTTGGGGGCGTAACTTCATTGGGGAATCGAGAACGAAAGAAAAAAAAAGCTTTCCCCCCAACACAACCATGCACACATTCCAAAAGCATCGACACAAAAACGCACCGGAGAGGGTCGAGAAGAGAAAAAAAAAAGAAAGTTTGAAGGTACGTTTTTAATGGGAAAAGTTTTCGACTGCTTCTGCTCTGTGTATATGGTGCCTGAGCGCTCTCCCATTCCGGTGCGTCTCCATTTCCACGGCGCAGAGGTGATTTGATATTTTACATTTACCATCGACATGCCGCCTTATATCATTTTTCATTACAGGTTTTTCGTTTTTTTTTGTGTGGTTTGCTCATCAGATGGATGAAAAGGGACAGAACACGCTGTTAACTGGAGCACGACTGATGTTTAACATGGCCTGGGATAAAAATCCAATGAATGTAAGCTGAAGCGTGGTAAAATTGAGGAATGAAAATAAAAAATTAGATTAAGAAAATAAAACTCGTCTTAAAAAAATAATAAATATAAAAAATATGGTAATAAATTAACACCATTTGAATTACAAATTTGAAAATCAATACAGTGCTCAATAAGTGGGCCACGCAGTGTATCTAGACGACGCGAGATGATTTCTAAAAATATGATCTCTCACCAAACCATTATTGAGTCGCCTCCCATCATCAAGCATCGGTGGTTCAGTGGTAGAATGCTCGCCTGCCACGCGGGCGGCCCGGGTTCGATTCCCGGCCGATGCAGACTCAAATTTTTCTTTTTGATTAAGATTGCAATGTAAACATTTTAGGTTAATTAGTTGTGGATAAAAGTCATCTCAAAGTTATCGCCCGCCAGCAATTGTAAACACAATCCCAGAACGATATCAACGTTTTGGTTTTTAAATCCGATGTTCTCGCCCACCTATCTTCTCTTCTCCTATTCCTCTGAACTCATCAATACCTGGGTGTAGCTATCGCTGACTCGGAAGCGATCCGATCCAGGTTCTTCGCTTGTTTCCTCCCGGAAATTCGGTCTGCAGCGTTCGAGTATATGGCAACATTATTGACTGAGTTATCCTACGTGTACCTTCCGTGAAAGTGCATATCAGTCTCCCTAACGCATCGCTGCATTGCCTTCGGAAATGGCAATAAACGCAACGGTTGATTTGTTCCTCGGGACTGCTGTTATAGATCCGAAAGCTCCATTCCGAACGCCAATTTATAATCTTTTTACCAAGACATTCTCCTGCTGGATGTAACACCCAATTCAAATGCATCCGAAGCTACGCTACTTCGAATCGCTTTCAGGATGTGCGTCAATTTAAAACGTTCTTTGAAGAGTGGCACAAAAAACGCAATCGTTACAAACAGGAAATGCGTGCCATAACCTGGCACAAACTCACACGCTTCCATTCCTTTGCTTTATGGTTTGTTGCCTAGGGCAAAGGCAATGAAGGATGTATTAAAAATCAAACCTAACCACCTCGAGCGATACATAAACCGGGGTACGCAAACTTATAACCACCACAACACCGGAGGGCACAACAACAGCAACATTCGTACATGTGTGTTATTGGCCCATAAATTGACGCCAAGTAATGGCAGCCCAGTTCCGCACTAGAAGAATCAACCATAAACCGACAGCCTGAAGACGATGAGGTCAGCTGGAGCCAGTGTAAGCGGCGGACGAAAGCAAGCAGATCCTTCCCTTCTTCACTAACACTTAACACAAACGAAATAAACAGTTAAAAACTTGCCTGTTTCGTCAGGTCAGGCTCCAAGAAAGACGAACGACATATTTAATGAGTGTAAAAGTGATCTCACCAAACAATAAATAAATCCCAACCGACATCATGCGTCGTTCAGTGTGCATGCAACCCCGTCACAATGACTTTATGGCTAGCTAAAGTAAGAATTATTGATACCAGCCATATGGTACGCGACGCCGACAAGCAAAAAAAGGACATGTTGAGCTAATTTATGTTCCCATCTGCGCTGCTTGGGAAGCCATGCTTAAGAGTGATAGAAAATTGAGGTTGAATGATGTTGTCACGCGCTTCGAGTGGAATGAAATGCCCTCCAAACACACTAGCCCCTCAGACATAAACAGGCAAGCACCAAGTCGATGTCCTCTCCGTGCTCCGAGTGGTTCACGATGGATGAAAAGGGACAGAACACGCTGTTAACTGGAGCACGACTGATGTTTAACATGGCCTGGGATAAAAATCCAATGAATGTAAGCTGAAGCGTGGTAAAATTGAGGAATGAAAATAAAAAATTAGATTAAGAAAATAAAACTCGTCTTAAAAAAATAATAAATATAAAAAATATGGTAATAAATTAACACCATTTGAATTACAAATTTGAAAATCAATACAGTGCTCAATAAGTGGGCCACGCAGTGTATCTAGACGACGCGAGATGATTTCTAAAAATATGATCTCTCACCAAACCATTATTGAGTCGCCTCCCATCATCAAGCATCGGTGGTTCAGTGGTAGAATGCTCGCCTGCCACGCGGGCGGCCCGGGTTCGATTCTCGGCCGATGCAGACTCAAATTTTTCTTTTTGATTAAGATTGCAATGTAAACATTTTAGGTTAATTAGTTGTGGATAAAAGTCATCTCAAAGTTATCGCCCGCCAGCAATTGTAAACACAATCCCAGAACGATATCAACGTTTTGGTTTTTAAATCCGATGTTCTCGCCCACCTATCTTCTCTTCTCCTATTCCTCTGAACTCATCAATACCTGGGTGTAGCTATCGCTGACTCGGAAGCGATCCGATCCAGGTTCTTCGCTTGTTTCCTCCCGGAAATTCGGTCTGCAGCGTTCGAGTATATGGCAACATTATTGACTGAGTTATCCTACGTGTACCTTCCGTGAAAGTGCATATCAGTCTCCCTAACGCATCGCTGCATTGCCTTCGGAAATGGCAATAAACGCAACGGTTGGTTTGTTCCTCGGGACTGCTGTTATAGATCCGAAAGCTCCATTCCGAACGCCAATTTATAATCTTTTTACCAAGACATTCTCCTGCTGGATGTAACACCCAATTCAAATGCATCCGAAGCTACGCTACTTCGAATCGCTTTCAGGATGTGCGTCAATTTAAAACGTTCTTTGAAGAGTGGCACAAAAAACGCAATCGTTACAAACAGGAAATGCGTGCCATAACCTGGCACAAACTCACACGCTTCCATTCCTTTGCTTTATGGTTTGTTGCCTAGGGCAAAGGCAATGAAGGATGTATTAAAAATCAAACCTAACCACCTCGAGCGATACATAAACCGGGGTACGCAAACTTATAACCACCACAACACCGGAGGGCACAACAACAGCAACATTCGTACATGTGTGTTATTGGCCCATAAATTGACGCCAAGTAATGGCTGCCCAGTTCCGCACTAGAAGAATCAACCATAAACCGACAGCCTGAAGACGATGAGGTCAGCTGGAGCCAGTGTAAGCGGCGGACGAAAGCAAGCAGATCCTTCCCTTCTTCACTAACACTTAACACAAACGAAATAAACAGTTAAAAACTTGCCTGTTTCGTCAGGTCAGGCTCCAAGAAAGACGAACGACATATTTAATGAGTGTAAAAGTGATCTCACCAAACAATAAATAAATCCCAACCGACATCATGCGTCGTTCAGTGTGCATGCAACCCCGTCACAATGACTTTATGGCTAGCTAAAGTAAGAATTATTGATACCAGCCATATGGTACGCGACGCCGACAAGCAAAAAAAGGACATGTTGAGCTAATTTATGTTCCCATCTGCGCTGCTTGGGAAGCCATGCTTAAGAGTGATAGAAAATTGAGGTTGAATGATGTTGTCACGCGCTTCGAGTGGAATGAAATGCCCTCCAAACACACTAGCCCCTCAGACATAAACAGGCAAGCACCAAGTCGATGTCCTCTCCGTGCTCCGAGTGGTTCACGAAAGTGCCTATCGTGCGGGGCAAAGAAAAAAAAAGACTTTGCCCCTATTGATTATCTCTCGAAGAGGGATGCGCTTAACCAGAGCAACCACACTACACCAACGGTATCAGGCATCATCACATCGACGCTTGCTCTCAAGTGTCCCCGAGGTTGATCGATTCTCCTGCCGAAAGACGGACATCAAAACGGCAACGACAGGCGGCAGCAACTCCGTTATCCCTTAGCCTTGGGTAAGCGTATAGTAGACGAGCCTGAGGCAGCAGACGCCAGTGTGGCGCTATATTGAACTTGACTTAATGAAATTGAATATAATTACACTCGAAGCTACTCAAACGCGAAAGACACAAAACGCAACACTTCGGTGCCTCGGAAATAAACACGAGTGTGGGGTTTCGCTGATGGATATCGTCTGCAGGGACACACATCTTGAGATGAGTGATGGGTTAAGCTAAAATCGTTGGTAACTTTGCCTTACCACAACCTAATACGCATATATAGCAAATGCACCACAGCACGAAAGAGATTTTTGTTCTATTTTATTTTCAGAGACGACTCACGACCTGCACCAGGCATTATATTACAGGACCGAGAAATATGCACCCGGCCAAGCATCAGATGGTGAGAAGAAAATCAATGAACCGAGTGCAATCTACAACTGGATGCAATTATCGCCATTTTGCACGTCATTAAGGAGCAAACGAATGCGATTGCTAAGGATCTCTGGTAGATTGTATTCCCTGGCACTCAGAGATAGTGCTTCTAACGATAAAGAGCTTAAAGGGAAAGCATAATTAAAACAAATCTAGGACAGTCAGTCAGCCGATAGCTTCAATTCTGCTTATCGGAATGAAAAATCCTTCAAGAAACAAGGGTATACACAGGGTAACAATTGATTCTTCAATCTCTACAGATGTTAATGAGTTGGTGCAATAAGATTTTCTTACAATACAAATACATTGCAAGTGCTCACTAATACTTTGACACAGAAAACCTCCAGACAACAACGAGCAGTTCATTTAATTGGTTTCATTATGATGCCACAAAGCAGTACGCGGAATAGAAACATACATAAACATAGATATCGTAAGACGCTCGATAAGACAAAGCACGATCGATAACTACATCTCTTGTAACCCACTCGAGCGGACACTTCACTCAACAACGTTCACCCTCTTAATGAGCAATCAAATTAACTAGCAAGCAACTAACTTGCTGCGGATGTTGCGCTACCTAGAACTCTTCGGTATCACAACATCCCGTGGAGGCTCCTTTTTTCATTCCCAATTCTCTCCCCACTGTTTGTGTGACACTGACCGGATATGATAATGTCAACATCGCTTCATTTTGACAACGGTGAAACCTGTCCAATTCCTGCAACTTAAAAAAAAGCGCATCATTACAACTGTTGAACCATTTTCCGGTTCCGGTTCTGACAGCAAAACGAGCAATCAAATCGTACTCAATTGTGTGTTTCCACAGACTTGAACGGTCAGCGTCTGCCGGCAAATGTCACATTTACATACGGATGGATTTAATAAGAGAAGCATTGCGATTTGAAACTTTATCTTTGAAGTTGAAGGACACAGAACGGTGAGTAGTAGTCTAGAGATTGATATGATAGTGTCAATGTTTGAAGGATCTTTCTTGTGTTTGTAGGACCGGATTTCTAATTCCGTCCGGACCGTCTCATCAAAGGAAGTCAGCAAAGTTCTCTTGAAGTTATAGCAATAAAGAGAAAGAAACATACGATTTTGATGTTTAACACTGTGTCAGGAAACAGTTTGACACATTTTGGGAGAGGTCAGTCAACAAACTCTAAGGTCCAAAAGCATTCAGCGCGTAACTGATGAGTTGTCAAATGTATTGCATACATTTAGGCGTTTATATTGAAGATGCAACCCATCGGTGACTAAGGCTGATTTCTCGAGTTTCTCGGGTCAATTAAAATGGCTCTTACCAATTATTATCATTTGTTAACAATACTTGCATAAGATATGCTTCCTTTAGCCACTTTTAGATGCATTTTAACGTACCTGTAACGATAAGAGAAAAAAATATTGTTAAAGAAATACAGTTTCGTTTGGAAATATTATTCATAAAAACATCATAATACAGCTAAACTCACTCAAATCACACGAAAAACTAAAAGCAATATATTCTATTTGTGATAAATGAGTTGAGCTAATGTATCAAAATTAATCACTTAAGAAACCATTAATTTAGTGCACCTTGAAGCCATCTGTCACGGTGACTAATCATCATTATGCACCGAGAATGATTGGAATTGGATACGAACGCAACCCAAAGCATGATACGAATCCGGGACCAACCAGTTTTCTTCATTTGTTGAGCTAATAATTTATGACCTTCGTGTACGATTTATATACTATCCCACCCGCAGCTGAACTAATTTTTCTAAAAAGTGTGTGTACCGTCTCGCTACGTCACATTCACATCAACGAATGACCGTTTCCAACTGGAAACAGCGCCAGAAAACGCGCGCAAAGGAGAGACTAGTTTATTGTTATTACTGTTTCGCAATCGATCTTTATCACGATGTGCATAGGCAAAAGGAGAAACGACAATGCACCAAAGAACCAAACAAAATACCTTAGCTGGAAAGCTAGCGGTGCTAAACCTGTAACGTGTATCCTGCGGTTTTTTGTTGCCGTCCCGATGACGCCCGGTAAAAGAATGTAAAGACATTACACAGCTATGGCACGGTACGGTACGGTACTGACCACACGGTACGATGGCCAATAAAGCGCGCGAAGGTGTGAAAGTAAATGAAAATTCATCACCACCGTGGAAAACGACGCCATAATGCAAAAGGGAGAATTATGGAGCACCATTGCTAAACGACAAATGGACAGAATGAATGTAAGCTGTGCACTTTTGGGGTGGTAAATTTATGTGCATTCGTAGTGTGGATAACGTCAATGTCCAATCTGGATATCTGATGGATGAGCAGATTTTGTGTTGAAAATAGTGTATAAAACGGAAAGCCAAATTATGTCCAGAATCTCAATACAAATATGGATGATCTATACGATAGCGCTAAGATGGAACTTATCATCCGAAACATCACCAGTGTAATGAACCGAAGAGAGGAAAAAAATCAAACACCATTCGGACCGAAACGCACACGAAAGCCATCAACGAAATTAATCGTTTCAAAATTGACTTCAACACGAAACGAATTGACTTCGAGAGACGTAGTGAAAAATTGCTCTGAATGAAACGAAAATCACACACCACCAACGAGCTTGACTAGTGCACAGCACTGTGTTTGTTTCGTGCCGTGCCACAAACTGAATCGTTGCTCTTACAGTGATCATTTACAGGTAATGCCGTTCGTTGCCTTCATCCTACAACAACCAGGCGCCTCCATCGAAACGATGATATTGCGCTACTATGCCATCGCGCACACAGCGGAATAAAACAAAAATTCTACAGAAAATGCTCTTTATTACTGGAAAATTCTAACTACATTTTTCATGTCTCATTTTCCAGCGGCAATAAAAACATGAGAGAGAAAAATCTCATTTTTCCTATTTTATATGAACTTCTAAATTTTCTATACTGCGGTTTACGATAGAAAAAATGGGCAAAATATAATTCTCTCTACTGGAAACGTGACAATGGCTTTAATAGAAAAAAACACAGGACGAAAACTTATCCTTTTACAACGAAACAATGCATCATTCGGGGTACATGTAATATAATTTCTCTTTTTTTTCTACAAGAACCGTCGCACCACAATGAATTTGACCTTATTTTCTTGGTACACAATCCACACAACACCTCCGCTCGCAATTAAACTACACAACATCTTCATCCACCTAACGCACCCAACAAAACCGAACCGGGATGGAGAGAGTTTTCCCCTTTTTCCGAAGAAAAAAGGCGTTAAAAATGAAGGGTCCAAGCGTTTCGGATGGAAAAATGTGCCATAAATCAGTGTGCAATTGCGAGATGAATACGTCTCGCTTCTCTGTGGCCTCGGCGATCGTTGTTGGGTAAGGGGTTTTTGTTGTTCAGGTCCATCGGACGCCTCAGTTTACAGCGGCTAGAATAGCGACCATTGTGTATGGGACACGTCGGGTGTGAGCAAATGTACACCAGCTTCACGTGACCACGATCACATTTCCGACCAGGACTCTGGTGCTGTAAATGGACCCAGGTATGTTTGTTTGCGTTACTTGCCCACAGACACACAGCGAGACAGGTTTTACGGTAAGCAAAGCAGAGAAAGCAGGCAACAATAAACCAACTAGGGGATGCGGTACGTACGAAGAAGACACGTGCCAAAAAAGCACACAACAACCATCCAGCTCGGTTGTGAGGAACCACAATTTTTAACCATCATCTATACTTCGCCGACACAACACGTCACTCAGACGTGAAGCATAGCAGACCCTGCTGAAAAGAATGGGAAATAAATTACATTTTCCTGGAGTTTTCTTTTTGCGCGGCCAACACCTTTGTTGCCCAGTGATGGTCACGCATCTTCTAGTGTGTTTGGTTAGTTTTATTGAGATTCTTGCTGGTTTTTTTGTACCAGAATTCAAGGAAAACAATATTAAATTGTTGATACATTGTTTACGTCGTTGGTTTTCCCTGTTTTACATTTATTAAATCAACAATCACAAGACTCTTGCGAAAAAACAACGTCCTTTTTATGTCCACAGGAAGTAAATCCTCAACAAAATCCCCCTGATTTGTCATTCTTATTTCCAAGATGTAGTATCAAGAAGCATTGTGGCAAAGGTGTTATTATCGATGGACTCCGTTTGACCGTAATAACCACAAATTCTCAAGCTCGAAGAGGAAGAAAAAAACCTATAACCTTAAAGCAGCTGGGCCGGTTACTGCTGCTATAGCGTGAACAACAACATCCCGATGGCCCATCAATTATGTCCTGCCCACACCAATACGGAGAAAGTCACACAAACACACACACACACATTCGTTTACGATGACGCTTTTGTCGCGAGCCTGACCGGTCGACGGTTCGGTTGATTTAATGCTGATGAAGAGCTATTTAGTATAGTACACAAGGGACACAATGAGTGAAGATGGGTAAAGAATAGCAAAACAAAACTTTCCTTCCGGCGATTTCGTACAACCGCAATAATGGTGGAAAATTGATGGCGATGCAAGAAGATTTCCAACAACTTTTGTTCGACTCTTACATATATTCTTCGCCTTTGAAAATTGAATATGGTGTGTGCTTGTGTTTGTCGGAACAATGTGAAAAGAAGAAACACTCTGGTCGTAAAAAAAAGCTGTGGCATCTTAATGTGTTGTTATTTAATAATGCACTTCTCTCTAACCGTCCTATTACCTATGTACACCGCACGAGAAGGAAATAGAGAGACGACCCAACCACAATCAAAAGAAGAAGCAAAAAAAAAACACATGTACATTAACCATCTGATCACTGCCGACCGTGAATTATTTGTGCCCAGCAAACGAATTATTACTGCCGAATCGTTATAAATGTACTGTGGCAGAATCATCTGATAACAGGGTTCGAGGATGGCCGAGCGCTGCGCCAAATGTTTCCCATAGCGGTGCCTTTAGCAATTGTCCTTCTTTTTTTATTCATTTTCCCACTTTTTTGCCACCTGGCTTTGGGGGGGAGATGCTGGAATTATATTCCTCTTCTTCAATTTTCTGTTTTTGCTATTGTTGGAAGGACAACAAGCACACGCCCCCATCGTTCGGCGTCGGCGAAGATCGATGAGCGATCGTCGATAATATAATAAAAATTATGCTACGAAAATAATTAATGGCCAATTGGTATTAATCGAACCGGGTTGGCCGATGAGCGATGGTTGGATGGTGTGTAGTTAAGCGAACGGTTATGATTAATTTTATTAACAATTTCTGGCCCCCGGTGGGAGGTTTTTTTTCCTTGAAACAGCTTTAAAAAAGATTATTTTGTGCAATAATGTAAACCACCTCGCTTTGATTGAATATTGGAGGTCTCTTAACGAATTAATTAAATTCAATATCACGCTTTAAAATGTGTGTTGATTACAGTCCGCACCATAACTATAAGCACAATTACGATTATTTTATTCTGAGATATTGTTTACGTACAATAAAACAACATTTTACAAGAATAAATTAGTTCAAATTCAAATTTGTGTAAAAAAAAAAATCATTTTACTTGCAACGCTGTTTTCTAAGGAAGAAAACAATTTGGGATATTTTTTTTTTACTTCTGATTCTGTGCAAAATATCATTCATTAATATTTAAAATATATTTTTATAGTTTTCAGCATCTCGTCCTGACATTTTTTTATTTTTATCAAGAAGCAACTGTGATATTAAAAAAGATTAAAGTCGACCCCACACGAAACGCAACCTCGTTTGTAAACTCAAGCGCAAAGGCTGGCAGTTGTGCTGTCAGTTTCCATTTTATCTGTCAAAAACGTTCAGTGGGTTGGAGCAGCACAATCGAAGCGCAACTCGAAGTGTGAACGAATGTAAACAAACATTGGGTGTAATTTCGCAAAGTGATTCGTCTGGAATAGATGATTTTGACTTCAATTACGTATTTTTCAACATTTTACTGTATCGAAGTATGGAGAAAAACAAAGTGAAGTCCGCAGAATGTATCAAAGGTGCAAAACAAATGCAATTTAATGTGTCCAAACGAAACGAATACAATATGACAGCATTTTGTTCGCAAAATCGTAGGTTTTGCATCAAAATAATCATTTTTTTTATCTTCCTATATAAGAAGCCACAATGTATATAGCATTTGACATGATTTTACACTGTTTAATTATTCCCACAAAACCAAAAAATAAAAAACAAGAAAAACATAATATTTGTTCGGTTCTACATCAAAGTTTACTATATTTTCTTTACTCCCTACGTTGTGTCGTACTCTGTGCACCTCTTATCGCAGCGTTTTTCTTCTTCCTTTTTTCACTCTGACATCTGCTGTCACGAATCTGTCATGCCGAAAACCGTTTACAGTTCATGATTTAAATTTCAAAACTAAACAACATTTTAATTATTAAATTATCATATTTTTTTAATGTTTACTGTCCTGTGTTTTATGTTTGACATAAGGTTAAAGTTTTCATATTATATAACACACATAAAAAAACATTCATAAAAAAACTAGTCATGTAATTATGTTAACCACTGTACTTTCAGTGTAACGTAACGTAAAACATTCAAATTTTCCCTCCAGCTAAACATTCAGTCCACCCTGCACAGGTATTAAGAAAAATAAAACCTCCGCTTATCCGGGCCCATCGTTTATAGCACTGTACGTGTATAAATAGCAACCGCAAAGCAAAACCCCCAAACGCCAAACGAATAAATATTACTTTATTATAATTTCCAAAACATTCCCCGTGGCTTACACGGTATGATTTACACCCCGAACTGACTTACAAATCATAATCATCCCGTGGATGTGGTAGGTGGTGGTGGTATATCACGCGCGTCAAAATATATTGGAATTAACAAATGCAAACGTTCCTGAAGAAATGGTTGAAAGGAACAACAAAAAAAAAACCTCCCGATAACCACGAAAGAGCAAAACAAACCCACAACCACAAACTCGCAAGGTTAAAATGGCAACAATGTCGCAAAAGGTAGGATAGGAAACGGATAGCGAAAGCTTTACGCCGCTGTCTGACACAAACGTCAACAAATGATTGTACCGTGACAAATTTAGAAACTTTTCTCCCTCCTTTTGGCCCCTTGTTTTGTTTTGGATGCGCGTGGTATGCTTCGTTTTGTTTTTATCTATCTCTAGGACGTTTTTATTCGTGTACTTGCCCTGCTCTTCGTGGAGCTTTGCGGTACATCCTTTGCTACCAATTACGTTTCATCTTCAGCCACATTGAACCGTCTCGCTGATGATCAACAGAAAATGTTTTGATCCTCTTTTTTTCCAACCTTCAAACCAAAACTTTACCGGCCCCAAGAGAAGAACCACTACCCGTCACAAGTAAAAGACCTTTTCCTCGGTTGCCCTTGAATCTTGAAGTTTGCTGCCTTCTGCGAAGGAGACCTGAGGCGCTGTGAACCCATATTTCGATGTTGCTTTCAGTGAATTGTGCCTCAATTGCTCTCAAATCTTCCGCAGCCGCCCTCAGTTGTTCCCAGCAGGCCCCAAGAAGCCACATTCTCATATTTCAAAGCGGAAAACTTTGGCCTACGTGAATGGGCCCAGCAGCAGCGACCCCGAATGATTTATCTTCTCCCGGCGGGTTTTCGTTTTTCACGTTCTCTCCCAATTCTCCCCAGAAGAAATAACCCCGTGGGACCATTAAGCGACCTTACGGTTGTGTAGCCTTTTTTTTGTGCATCATGGTTTTTGCTTTTGCCAAAAAAAAACCCCCAAAACGAACACATATCTTAGCTCAAACCAAGACCAAACCGAGCGAAACAAATGCGGGCCTACACGCGCTCTTGTCAACGGTGTGTGAGTGTGTGCCGTAGGCTACAATTTGGATCAAATTTCTCATGTTTATGTTGAAGGACATTATTGCCCAAGTGGAAGGTTACTATACAAATTCTTCCACGTGAAACACGGTGATGCTGTCGGGGTGGAAGTCAAAATCACTTCCAACACAAACATACAGGCACACTGGAAGAATACAGGCTAACGAAAAAGAAACAAGACATCGTCCAAAGTAGCTGAAAAGCGAGAATGAGGAACCATCAATATTGAAAGCGATCGACGAAAGCGACCAAGCACAGTGTGAAAGCTCTGCGCGCCTCGCTATCTCCATTTTCGCCAATGAAATTGACTGTAACGAATAAAAATGTCTCATGTTATACCTCCATTTTCCGCCACAGTAGGGGCGGCAGGACCACCACACCCAGGACCACCGTTTCGCCACAGTTTTTCGCCCGTGGATGGTGCCCATTTACGCGTCGGAACACCCAGAAGTCAGAGGGAAACAAATACCATCAATAAAATTTGAATATTTCCCCGTCCGAAGCTTCCTCCGAATTGAGATGTTTCGAGTTGAGATTGCGTCCAAACGCACACTCTCCATCGTGTGTTGTGCTTATCGGGGCAAACAAGCGCAAAAGAAGAAGATGTGCACATGTCAAGAAGAGTGCGCGAGACGAAAAAAACAAGAAACAACCACTAAGGGAACCATCAAAATTGCCAATATTTCAATCCATCAACGCAAGAAATCGGAATGAAAGGTACCCCTCGATGGTGCCTAACGATGCGACAATTGGCCCCCGTGTGCGAAATGCGGAAACCGGTCGGAAGCACGCGCGTCAATGTTGAAATATTTATTCGTGTCCCGGGTTCTGCGTGAAACAATCATCAGTTTTTTCGCTGTCGGAAGTTTTGTCCCCCTTTTTTTTTGGTCGGGGAAAAGGCTTACCGAGGTGAGTGATCATTAATTTGCGTGGTGTACGGTACGAGCGGTCGATTTTTTTTTGGTCAGTTGTCAGAAGGAAAAAAGCTTTGGAAAAACACGATAGAGTAAAATAAATAATTTATTGAAATGCTGGTGCATTATATCAGCTTTTTTTTTGTATGCATTTTGATGTTTGGAATTAGATGTGGACTCCATTTGACAAACAAGTTCTGAAAGGTGGACAAAACTAAGGGAAGTAACAGCTGTACCTTGCTAACAAGCATTGCTCAGACAACAGACATTTTATATTGACATAATAGTCGTTGAACGCATCTAAAGAATTGCAATATTTTTCAAGGAATAAACGTTTTTTAAACTCCACGAACTTTTGGATATTGTGAGCTAATGAGTAGCGCAATTTTGTTAAACAATATGGTAAACTAAACTTAAACTTCAGACATCATCAATTTATATTGACAGCTGTCAAGATTTCAAACGTCAAACGTCAAAATACATACAGTGGTGGGCATTCAAAATCGGACACTCAATTTTCGGACGCTCTTTCTTCTTACTTTGCAACACTTTTACCAGTTTCCTTAAATTATAAAAAGACATGAAAATTGTGCAGGCGAGTTTCTTCAACTTCCCTACTCAAAGAATATGCGAAAAGAGAATCAAAAAAAACCCTTTTCTAAAAAAAAACAATGGAGAACAAATGCAAAAGAGTCAATAGTTGCCGATCCTCATATCGTGAAGGCGCAGGAACCTGCATTCGTAAGCCGTATTATGATATACTTTGCCAAAGAAAGAAGAAGGAGCAATTATCAGAGACCCTATTAAGCTAAGGGTGGCAAAATTGTACAACTCAACGCGATAGATAAAATAAATATTATGCTATTATTATGGCCGAAAATAGCAAATTACGAAGACTGAAGGCTGAAGGTGTTGCTTGCTCGAATTCTCAATTTTTTTTTGTCTTTATTTCTTGCTGCGGCCGTTTTCCGCGCTTCGTTGGCTGTCACTCTGACAGCTGTCAAGGTGTACATAGAGAAGGTGTCTTAATGCTAAGGTTTATAATTACATATTAATTTTTTTTTTATGCACTTAGAACGGCCTGGTCGTACTTTTCTACTAGTAATTACTTTTTTCCGCATGACTTAAACCCTATGTTAAATTAGCTGCGCAGTGTTTTGACAGATGACGGTTTAAATTACGGTTTTAAGTTTCGTATTTAATTTTGTTCTTACAGTCTCTCGGTACGCTGGACTGACTCAACTCCTTGTAAAACTTAGTCAAGGAAACCCAGAAATGACAGCCCAAGAACTCTCGAGATTGTCCTGCTAAAGAAGAAAAATGTAATGAGCTGTAAAGCTATGAGTTCATGAGTTCTTGCTATAATTTTCATCTGCTCCTGTTAAACAACCAAAGTATTGCCAACACCGAACTCAACCATTGAACAACTTTTTAAATGTTTCGGTTTCTGTCACCGTAGCTTGTTCCACACAACGTAACGGCAAGGCATGTGATGTTCACCCGTGTTCATTCTCTTGTTCATATAAATCTCTTTCCCTTTTGCTACATTGCCCTGCACATAGTGAGGCACCATGTACGACACTCGCCAAGTACTTGGTGCCACGTGTATACGATAAAACCACCATCTCCTGTACAAACTGCTGCTGCGAAACCTTTTCTACCGCTCTATCGACTTAACATCAAACGTTACCTCGTTTTAATCATCTGTAGCGTTCGACAAAATGAACAAAGAAGAGTAGCGTTGCACAGGAACTTGCGGATTTTTTTACTCATTTCCAACACAACGTACAACCGCCAAATGGATACTGTTTTGTATCGGTCCCATCTGATCATAATACACAAAGGATACACATTAAAAGAATTTTCGCAGATTAGCATTATATCAGCATGTAACGTTTTTTTTTTGTACTGTTTCAAACTTTAATCTCTTTGTTAGCGAATCAGTTAGTACAGCTACCTATAACAAATCGAAATGAAACTAATGTGGAGCTAACATTAAACACGATTAGATAACCCAGTTACAAAACCCATTCCCAATTAGCGGTCTCATGTAAAAACGATTTATCCAGAATTATGTTCGTGCATCAAAGCATTAAAAAAAACACAGCTTAATTGAACATCTCGTGCAAACGCAACAACAAAAGCTGCAGCCAGAACGGTTTGATCCCGTAGCTGCGACTATTTTTCTGCACGTTTGCAACCAAACGACCCTTATATAACGAATACGCGAACCACGTTGCCATTATACTGGACAGAGACGAGCGTACTAGAGGATTACGCTTCACTGGAGCGTAAACGTTCCCCCGTTCAACGTTGCAGCAATGGATGCAACAACGACCGACATTAACATGTCCCAGTCTCGATGGTCTGTGTGTGTACTGGCGCGAAACGCATCCTCGAACCATTCCATTGCGACTCTTGTACCCTTGAGCGTCACGATTTTCGTAACATTCCACAAATTTCCTGGGCATCCGCGTATTTTCGCGCTTCTGATAGTTCCGTAGTTTCAGTTTTTGCTCTCATTCATATAGAACATTTTGTGTGAGAGATGGAAAAGAAACATTACGTACGGTGGGTTTACAGTTTTGAAAACGGATCGATGTTTGGTGAATAAAACTCGGCGATACGGCAAAATGCAGCTATAAATTCATCTGTTCTTCGTCCGGCGAGAGTAAGTACACAGCCGGAACTCGTCCTATTTCATGATCCGAAACGATACAGACAAACTGGAACGCTGTATACAACGAAGCGATGAAGCATTTCTGTAACTGTTTTGAAGCTATGAAAGCTCTTTTACATTTTAAAGACATGGTTGAGACATGTAGGAGACGTATTAAATTCGTATCTTAACTCCGTATAACAAAACATAGTATTTTTGTTCAATTGTTAAAGCTTCTACGAAAATTCTTCGACAGGAAAGTAAACATAACCTCAGTAAATAGGACAGACTACTTTGTCCTACCACATAACATACCATAAAAATAAGTGAGAATTGATTTGTTGGATTAAAACAGATTATCCGTATCAGGTTTGTCCAAAGAACTATAATGTCCATTGTTGAGAGACGTTAGAAGACTTGCAACATCATCGCCAGTGTAAGTCCAGCCTGACGCAAAACACCTGATACTTCTTGGTTAAAGACAACTACTTCCGAGCAGGCTTATAAGAACAGCACAGCAGAAGACCTTCTTCAGTAACTTGGTGTAAGAGATAACGCATACTTCCTCAAAGAAGATTCAAAAGTCCCCTTTCGCCAGACATTCTTCGTCATCCAGAAT
The DNA here is from genome assembly GCA_002091835.1 of Anopheles maculatus. Classification (NCBI taxonomy): domain Eukaryota; kingdom Metazoa; phylum Arthropoda; class Insecta; order Diptera; family Culicidae; genus Anopheles; species Anopheles maculatus. The sequence goes on along the minus strand of KZ061691.1, from coordinate 394,765 downwards.
CAAATAAGTTTTGTCTTCCATGATGGAATTATACATTTACTAATGATTTTCCTAGAATAACTAGAATTAATAAGCAATGTCCTGCGCAACTGAACACTGAAAACTCAAATCCATTCAACCATCCTTACCTGTAGCATAAGCCGGTTCGATTTCGTCCTCCGAATGGAGCTGAGGCGGTGGCACGATCGGTATCTGTACCGGTATCGGCAGCGGCATCCGATCGTAGTGCGAACATTCGATGTACTCCAACCGACCCTGGCTACCACCTAGTATGCTGCCACCGCAGATCCCTACCCCACTCCCTACACCACCACCACCGACACTTCCACTGCCGCCTCCGCCACTCCCGGGACCACCACCGGGACTGGAACCGGAACCGGACCCGTGCCCCGAACCCGATCCACCGGTCGAACCCGGACAGGATCCGACCCGACTCAGCGAGGGCGGTGTCGCCGAGGTGGACATGTAGTGGTGCGTGTGCGGGTGTGGATGAGGTACCGCGTAATCGCCAGTGTCACGCAATGACGTCCCACGCGTCAAAGTGTTACCCGCCGACTGGATTGAAGGCTGCGTCGCCCGACAGATGATATCCGAAAGCTGGTTCGCCTGAAGACGTAGAACGCGACACACACGAACACACACAGAGAGAGAGGAACACAACAAAACATGTGGATGTAGCAACAGCAACAGCAGCAACTTTCAACCCCGTGCAGGAATCATGATCGGAAACAAGGGAATGATAAAAAGGACCCAACATCGCCCAAACAGAACAAGAACGAACTCAATCGAAAAAAAAAAAGGTCATCAATGGGTTTGTAAGTGAGTGAGGATTCTAAAGAACGGTAGGGAAATGGGAACGTGGTGGAAGTTGCGGTGGTGGATGTTGTCGAGAAACCATCAAACAAATAGGAGAACATTAAAAAAAACGGAACGGAGCAGGAAAACAAAGGGCACCAGGAAGCCCACTGAAGGGAGCCATTGCTATAGTCCAAGGATAAATGAATGCGGGAGCAGGCAGAGATCATCGGGCTTTCCTAAGAACCTACTCCATCGTTTCTCTATACTATCTCCCATACGCTAGTACACGATGTAGAATACGATGGAGTGGGAATAGGGGCGCTGGTCGGTCGAACTGCCACGGGTACAGTGCGTGATTGCATCGGTTTTCGCACGAAACCCATGGTTCGATTTAAGTGCCGGTTTTCTGAGCTCAAGTGATGTATTGCTTTTTCGTCCAACCGTAAGACATTGATCGAAACGTACAAGAAGCATCATGGGGGGAGTTTGGTTTTGTTGCTTTTTTTCAATGGAACGGCCAGTCAGCTGAAGCCTCCAAGTACAAAATAGACGGAAGATAAACATGTTTGTAATCACAGATTGCATAATCTAAGATTATTGACGTCATAGAATCAGAATCTGATGCTGATACAGTACACAAGTCGTGCTGCACGAAGTTCGAATCAGGAATGGTCTTGTTTCATTGTTGAAGATGAGTCGTAAAACAAATTCTATACTGTCGAACATAATTTAGCATTTTAATTTTCAATCAAAATTGTCAAGAGACTGGATTATGTTGAGGACATTTAAACCAGTAATTTAGACCAAAGTGGCTGTTCATATGACATTGTCGAATGATCATGTTGATTATACAGCTATCTAAAAACTATCTGCGTAATTGTAAGTTGACTAGAGAGTCTGGGATACACATCACTAATGATATCTGAGAAGACCCTTTCGCAGGTGACTTCAAACATTACATTTTTCACTAGACCGTTCTTCAAGAAACATATGATAGCAGGTAATTGCATCAGATAATTGAAGATTTTTTTCTATAACAACTGCTTATCACAGACAACAAGCTATGACATAGTTCCTCTCCTACATAGCTTGCAATACTTCGTCGAAAACAGATACCACAACCGAGACCCCGATTGCCCGATGATCTTGCCACTAACCGAACCTTTGCGTACTACTCTACCAGGCTTCTTGTGCATATCCGTGTTTTGTGTAGCTTCAAATTAAGTTTCCAAATTTCATGTGTAAAGTGCACTAAGCATTGCTACATTGGCGCAAAAAGAAACCCCCAAAACTTCAGCAGCGCGTCACGAACGTGTAACAAACCTCGGCACGCCCCAGTAGTGCTAGCGATTGGCATCGATCTACCTGTGGACTATCAAGTGACTGTCTACGCGAGAAGGTACAGGGTGTGCAGGGCAGCTCCGGTGGTAGCTGCTCGATAAACTGCGGACTGTGACAGGGACTGTGGCACGGACTTGAGCAGATTTGCTGCTGTTGCTGTTGCTGCTGGTGCAGCTGCGGCTGTGAACCGTTGCTGCAGATGAGCTGCTGCTGCTGGATCGACGGTAGCTCGACCGCCTGGGGACAGGTATTGAGCGACAGGGCACTGCAGTGCATCGACGGTTGCTGCGATTGGCTCGATGCCAGGCTGTATTGCTGGTGTTGCTGTTGCTGCTGCTGCTGTACTGGCTGCTGATAGCCCTGGGCATGGTACTGGGTCTGCGGTAGCTGTGTATTGCGGCGCGGTGATCGACCACGATCGACCGCCGTTGCGCTCCAGTATCCCCAGGCCATTTTTTTTTGTAACGCTTTTTTCACGTAGCACCTAACACACACACACGCGAGCACACACACTTGACCACTCAACACTGCAACAATTTAATTAACGCTCACTTGCAACACTTGCACACCGCCGATTATACACCTTTAAAGCGCTCTTCCCGGTGCTCGTTTCTTACTCTGTTGGAAGCAGAATTGTAGAGCACACTTGTTGAAGCACAGGCACACACTTCTTTTACGGACTTCTTAGAATCTAGGGGGACAAAACATACAGTTGTTACATTATGATATTAACTGCTGAGTTGTTTATGTTTCATTTCTTCATCATTAGTTGCACAATAAATCAGAACATGTTCGGTCCATAGTCTTCAAACACAGTCTTTAAACACACATCACTCAATTCGCATCTTCACATAGTCTACAAGCAGCTTTAACCACACTTCGAAACACCTGCTTGAAATAACTTTCCCACCATCGCAATCTGTATTCACCAACAGTAATAAGCGTTGCAACTGGTGGACTGGGTAAATTTAATAACACGGCTACCATACTACAACTCTTGCCACACCGTCTGTTACCGCCCTGTTGCAAGGTGGCACATAGAAACAGGCAATAAGAATACATATTGTGCATCAGAAACAAAAACGCTGCGCAAAACAAAATGGATCCGACGAGAGCGGTAAGTTAACGATAGGTGTTCCCTCAACAGTACAGACGCCGACGTGAATAATAAATATTGCAATAATGATGTGCATCTCGTATGCAGCCGGGCAGGCGATACCCTGCTCGCTTCCCGCCAGCCATCTCCATACTTTCAACGCATCATCAAAAGCGAATCCTTGTCGGGGATGAAAGCTTGGTGCTCCATCGTGTCTGCTCGGCTATGCAATGGAACGTACTGAAATAGTGGCTTTAGCCACACATCATCAAATGTGGAATGTACCACAACACATCCCCCATGCAGTCTACTTTTTCCCTCTATCCCTTTTATCTCTTCTTCTCGCACCGTCAGTGTACTGCTCTCACACCATGACTTGTTTTTTCAACACGCACATCAGATCTCATCTCAAGCTCAAGGCTAAAAACCTGGACCTGAAGTAGCACAGACGCCACAGAGACGGGTGTGAAGTAACACACGTGGGGAGAAGGCACGCAAGTAAGTCGTTGGAAAAAGGAAACCCCACCGGGGCTAGACGACATTACACACGCTTGGCACACTATTCATCGTGAATGCGTTTTCTTTTGCACGTTGTGCTTGCTGTGCTCGCTTCGTTATTCGAACACACTCTGTAACAGCTAATGTGTTGTGTATTGCAGCCCTTTCAGGCGCAATACGCTCCAGCAGACTCTGGTGTACTGGGTAATGTGGAGCTACAGTTCGGGACCGCACCGTTGGTATGATGAAGGTTATTGACCTTAACCGCATACATATAACGCTAGTATTGAGAAGATACGCTTTCACGACCGTGGTGACAGTAACTACCACCCACTGACAAAAGAGATGTCTGGAGAATTCAAAAGAATCCGACCAGGGCGAGCAGAAATACAGCATGTATTGAAAATGCTCTAAATCTCCTTTCCTTCCAAAGGTTCGCTCAATAGTTGAATCAACCTGACTATGCTTTATGTTTCTAATGTGCTAGATGTCCCTTAAATAGTCCACCATATTCTCCGAGATGTCATATTTTAGAGATCAAAATTCGATAGAGCTTCCCAAACTGTCGAAATGCGGTGAAAATTATATCGTGAAAGTCCTGACGAATTTTGACTGATATTTCTGGATTATATTCTAAGATTATACTTGATTATATCATAACCCAGACATTATATAGTAATGACATTGTAAGTTAACATGATGGCAGATCGTTCTCAAACACCTTCCTGGCAAACATTTCACTACCTTGTTGGATACTTCTGAGTAAATAAGCGATAAGTACTGAGCATTTGTAATTACCTCTATCCCATCCTCTATAATTTGAATATCTTAAAAGGAATGAATATCGTGAAGTTTAGTTGAAGTCCACAAGCACCATTGAGACTCTCCGCTTTCCAAAAAAAACACTTTCAAAAGCTTTAAATAAAAACATACAACAACAAACAGCTACCGCTACAATTCAAACAATGCATTTAGAATGTGTATGTGTGTGTGTGCGTCCAATACAATCAAATGCATCATTCAGGTTCACTTTCATACCATGAATTCCTTAAGCACCGAACAACAACATTCCATTTCCCAGTCAAAACAAAGTGAATCATTAATATCTCTGGTCCAGAAACACCACAAACGGCAACACGGTATAGCAGCGAACGTTGGTTTTCAAGACCCATTTCGCAACTAGTTAATAATTTGCACAACATTCTTTTCACCAACTTCTCTACCGCCCACGGTTGATCCTCTTAAGACTTTACAAATTTCCACCTCACCGTGTCCAACTTTTCTGCCACCGGCTGATGTTGATTCACTGTCTGTTCCCGCGTCTGGAATTCAATTGCATGCATTGCAGTTGAACCACTCCAACTTCAAAGTCACTCTCGTCTATTTGTCCTTGCCTTTTGGGGGGGGTGGGGGAGAGCTTACAGCGCTCGACAACGCTGGACGAATTTCAACGATTTCAACAATCCCGACAATCTGCATGGGGCTGTCTCCACGCGCCCTTGCTCTGGAGAAAGCCACAACAACACATACAGTGTTGTACGTCCTTGTCGTACCCGGCACTGCACACCGAAAGCGAAGCAACCGGCATAACATAATTTACATCTCTATCCATCCTTCAAACCGACGAAATAAAATAGCAAACCCGCACAGCAAACTACCCGTGTTCGTGTGAAAATAAAGCTGGTTCTTGAAGTTTTACAGCAACGTCTGCAACACGTGCTCGGCTGCAAAGGTTCTGAGGTTCTTTGTGTGCCGCGGTTTGTGCGGGGGAGGTACTAACTGGCTTCATATTCGCGGACCGCGTTGCGAGACGAACACTACGGAAGAAAGGACGCCCGCAGTGAAACGACTTTTCGACAGGGAGCCCGATGGCACACAATGGAAGTTGTTTGCGGTGAAGGTGAAAAACACGGATGTGCAAGAAAAATCAATCTCGAAACAAAAGGTTGTTTATTTATACTTCAGCGTGAACCTGGGCTGGTGCTTGCAGTTGTTACATTATGATATTAACTGCTGAGTTGTTTATGTTTCATTTCTTCATCATTAGTTGCACAATAAACCAGAACATGTTCGGTCCATAGTCTTCAAACACAGTCTTTAAACGCACAATACTCAATTCGCATCTTCACATAGTCTACAAGCAGCTTTAACCACACTTCGAAACACCTGCTTGAAATAACTTTCCCACCATCGCAATCTGTATACACCAACAGTAATAAGCGTTGCATCTGGTGGACTGGGTAAATTTAATAACACGGCTACCATACTACAACTCTTGCCACACCGTCTGTTACCGCCCTGTTGCAAGGTGGCACATAGAAACAGGCAATAAGAATACATATTGTGCATCAGAAACAAAAACGCTGCGCAAAACAAAATGGATCCGACGAGAGCGGTAAGTTAACGATAGGTGTTCCCTCAACAGTAGGGGGGGGGGGAGGAGAGCTTACAGCGCTCGACAACGCTGGACGAATTTCAACGATTTCAACAATCCCGACAATCTGCATGGGGCTGTCTCCACGCGCCCTTGCTCTGGAGAAAGCCACAACAACACATACAGTGTTGTACGTCCTTGTCGTACCCGGCACTGCACACCGAAAGCGAAGCAACCGGCATAACATAATTTACATCTCTATCCATCCTTCAAACCGACGAAATAAAATAGCAAACCCGCACAGCAAACTACCCGTGTTCGTGTGAAAATAAAGCTGGTTCTTGAAGTTTTACAGCAACGTCTGCAACACGTGCTCGGCTGCAAAGGTTCTGAGGTTCTTTGTGTGCCGCGGTTTGTGCGGGGGAGGTACTAACTGGCTTCATATTCGCGGACCGCGTTGCGAGACGAACACTACGGAAGAAAGGACGCCCGCAGTGAAACGACTTTTCGACAGGGAGCCCGATGGCACACAATGGAAGTTGTTTGCGGTGAAGGTGAAAAACACGGATGTGCAAGAAAAATCAATCTCGAAACAAAAGGTTGTTTATTTATACTTCAGCGTGAACCTGGGCTGGTGCTTGCGGAAATAGAACGCACCCCGGTGTTCCAGCCCAGCAACTGCCGTGCTCTGCCTCGGTACGGTTGCTTTCGGTTGTTGTTCGGTGCAGGATATGGCGGCATCCTGCAGTGCCGTTTGCACCCTATAATGGGCCTCACAATGGCCTTGTCATTCAACCGAAATACGGTTGGATGAGCTTTTTTGTCGAGCACATGCACACAGGCATGCATCGGGTGTATGTGTGCGTTCGATGTGTGTGTGTGTGTGTTCCGCCTTTGGGATTGAAGTCTATGAGGATCATTCTGCCTAGAAAATTCAACAAAATATTAATGTTATGCTGTGTACATGACGTTTGAATATTCAACTACAAAATATGTTACAATTAATACTAAAAAAATATCCACAACATCCATTACGTTGATGCCGGTATTTAGACGGTATACAAATAAACCCATAAACATCTGTAATCTGCTCATATGCGTCCTACTGTTAAACACTTGCAAAATTTAATCCTTCGTCAGACGCATGCACACAGGTTAGCTTCCACCACGCTACACCAACATCATCAAGCCGGGAAACATAATGGAACACATGAAGTGGCGTTCCACTGCCACTCAAGCACCATCTTCGTAACGGGGGAGCGCATAAAATATGAAACGCCCTGGAGTGCCCTGTTTTGGTTGTTCGCTTCGTTGTGTGCATGCAATCTGGGATTGGTGGCTGCGAAGCATCAGTCAAGACACCGGAAGCACGCAAACCCTCCTGCGACATAACATCCTCACCTTCCTTCGAGATGCCTGCGAACGTTCAGAACAAGGAGTTCATTTGCGCAAATTAGCAATTGAGGGAAGCTTTCGCGTACCCTTGCTCTTCAAGTTGTTCTAGTGCGTAGGGTTGAAAATCATATAATTGTTCCCGAATTTCTGCAGACACGAATTAACGCACGCGTCAGAAGACCAAAAAAACAAGAGCTTTTGTCGAACAAAACTCCATCATGTTTCATTTGTACGCGGACGAAAAGTTATTCTAATCAACTAAGTGATAAAATTAAGAGTACACCTGTTGATTGCTGTAAAACGCGAACATGAATAGGTCGATGTTTGATAAGTTTAGTATAGTAATAAATTATCTAATGGCTTACTATACTTATTGTGATACCACTTAGCTGACTAGTTGACTAGTCCTCACTACGGATAATTGGATGATTTGTCCATATGGAGTTCGATCTTCGGTCCTCTGCTACCCGGACCGCTCTTGATTATAGCAATGAATATAAAGGTAGTTGAATGTTTTTTAAAAACTATTTCATCCCTTGCATGTTTATCTCACTTTGGGTGCGCTTTTGGCTGAAGTTATTACAATAGTCCTTTTTCCTACGGCACGCTGTTATGCAAATTGCATACTTTTAGGCGCAAAAATTATTTCAACCACCAACAGATGACAAATTAACAATTTATTTATCGAATATGCAATTAAATATTCATTGTGCATTTTAAAGATTTATTTCTATGTGATCACAGCATTAATTGAACTGTAATTTAGATATTCGTGGCAATCGCTTTCATTCGAAACGCTCGAATACAAGAGTAGCAGCTCCGAATGAATTCTGTTTAAATCATTTTCGTACAATTTTAACACTCGTTTGAATCAATTAAATACAAAAAAGAACTGACCTTTTGAAAACATATATCCTATATAACAAAGCAGTCAATTCTGTGCACAAATAACTGCACCAAATACCTTGCCCAATTAGTTCTGTTTTAGTTTTAAATTTTAAAACAAATCAAACCAGTCGAACAGTGGGGAAAAAAAACGAGCACAGGAATAGCATATTTCCCATCAATAGATTTAATTTCATTCAATTTCAATTAACAAATAATTGAACCGTATTCCCACCTAACACAGCTCGATCGATAGATGAGCGCCATTCGTTTCCTTTTTGGAGATACGGAGCATCACACTAACTCAACCGACCCCAGACTCCAACATCGTCCCCCACTGGACGGTCCCAGAGGTGCAAAATCGATTCATCACCGCACCCGACCGACCGACCGACCGCTAACCACTCCGGTCCGGATCATTCTTCACCGCAAGTATTCTACCTGAACCACAATGGCCGTTGTTGTAGCTGGTACACGTAATTAATTACAGCCCCACGAGAAATTCTAACCATTTCAGCCCAGCAGATCGGAGCAGTTTATCTGTTCCGATGAATTTTCCGACACTCAGCGCACCCACCACACCCCATCGTCAGCCAACGACAATCGTCAACCTGATCAACATCATCTTCATCATCTAGGAGACGGGACGCGAGACCGAGCCAGGATACTAATTAGTGGTGGAATGAGCTTTACCATAGCTTTGCCCCGCAAAAAGGCAATCTCCTGTCACCTCCCAGCGGTGTTCCGCGCAGCATCCTCCCCTTCTCTTACTAATTCGCACCCTCCATCTCCAGTACAAAGCACACAAACAGCTTTAGTTTGGTGGAGAGCAGCTCTCGGTGTCGAAAGCTGTACCATTTTGCACAAAACTTGATTCGATAGATTGATGGCAAGCATACTAACAAGCTTCCTCATCTCTTCCGTTCCCCAACTCTTCCGTGTTTGCCCTCCTGCCATCTCTGCACCCTAGACATCCACCATTCAATACCATTAGTGATTAGCGGCATAGCGCAAAGTACCGCGCGCTGACACTGAGGGCGATAATAATGGGTTTTGGTGGGCGTGTGAGCAGGTGTTAAAACTCGAGCAGATTTCGTGCTTGAGAAGGAATTTACGAAAGCTCACCCTTTAAAGTGAAAACTTTCTCGTTTGCTAAAACAGGTTTCCTTATTTTATTTGGATGGTGAAAATTAAAGAGCATTTTACTGTTTACTAATTGAAGCGAAACCCATCATCGCATATGTATTTTTATAAAGTTTTCACAATGTTTTCGGGATTAATTAAATTATATAAAAACAAACACCTGATTTCATGCAAGCTTCCCTCAATAGAAAACTTTCCAATTGAAGGATTTTTTTAAACATAGTTGTGAACACATACCAACCACCGAAAACAAACACAGCAACTGACTGCCTAATTGTGAAAATGTTTTCCCTTCACATCGTCTCCCAAACAGTTCAACAGTTTTTTCGCTATTGTATGGCTTTCAAAATGGGTGTGAAAGCGAACCACAAAGCCTTATCAGCTAGCTCTAGCCGTATAGAGATTGCAATGGACCGTCAAGCGTGACGACCACAGTCGATTCTCGCGCGTTGAGGTTATGTTTCAGAATTAATTACAGCACCATTGGTCCCTGTTTTTACTCCACAACTCGACACCAAAAACTGCAAAACCGGCAGCAAAACACTAATGGACCGACGACTAGGCGGCGCGGACTAGCGCATGACTTTGCCAATTTTCATTCCGCCGTCCTGCATCAGCCGGCGTGGTTTTTTTGTCCGCAACTTCGCTTACGAAAATGATCATGAATTTTCTAAAAGTTTTTATCCACGCCGCGACATACGGTGTTGTTCATCTCATCTACTGCGAGATGTTTGTTTTTTTTTTTTGGCCAAATGTTAATTATGTGTTGTAGGTCCTGTGTCTGGTGGCGCGTGTGTACATAGTACATGTGTTCCTCTTTAAGGTCGAAATACGTGGCTAGGGAAAACAAGGATTTAGTGTCCTCTTATAGTAGTGAATTTCTAACTTCGGCCTCAGTTTTTTTTTCTATTTTCATAACACTATTTTTATAAAAGAGACTAAGGCAACATTGCTATAAAAATATAGCTTCAAGGTCATTTAGAAATAACAAGTAAGCTATAAATTTACTATTTTATAGCAAAGCTTTCTCATCTTCTCGAAAAGGAAGCATCACAATCCAAAGGGATCCTCCTTCTTAATCAGCTCGGAACATGAGAGTAAGTTTTAAGATGAAGGTTTATTGTAGCCACAAACTTTCGACCGCATTGCGATTGAATTACCTACAAGGATGAAGCATAAGGAACAAAGAAACGGTTAACCTCTCAAACGAACCCTCGACTCAAAATGGTTTTCGTGAACTAGATTATAACTACCAAATTTGGAATGGAGCACAACTTCAAGAAAAATATTGAATGACGGCATTGCAGGCGTAAGGAGTACCTTTAAAAATTTAAAACGATTTCCGAGCTGGAGTAGCATTACAGACTCTCAACCTGTTTAATAATAAGTACATTATAATCTTTATTTGATAGTACTACTGGGAGATCTAACACGAGGTCGTCTAAAGACATTCAGAGTGGACGAACAGTTGCAGAATGAGTCTTTAAGGACTACTTCGCTTGATTTAATTCTCATGACATGACTGGGGCGGCCCGGTCTTCAAGTCTTAGCTGGACCGTTCCCCCATAGTAAGGACTGACTATCCAACTATGCGGTAACAATAAGTCTAGTAAGCTAGAAATAGCAGGCATGACCTAAGAGATCGTAAGGCCAAGAAAGAAGAAGAATAAGACATGACTAACTAGCCCAAAAGATGAGTGAGACAAGAGTACAGCTCATAGACTTGCTATAAATGTTCTATACAGTTTCAGCTTCGTCTGTCACGACAGGTGTTTTGAGTACAGAAGTTTCCTCTGGCTATAGTGCGAACCAGTTGGTATCCAACACAATTGCCTGTATCTTAACATCTATGTTGTTGTTGACTTTTGGCACCAGATAGGTGGACGACTTCAAACGTGCACCTTTCTGCGAGAGACTGTATTTGTTAACAGGGCCGCTAGTGGGGCCAGCATTATTTAATTTTTAGCCTTGTTAATCTCCAATTCAAGGTCTAGAGCTGTTTTTTCAATCCTTTAGTAACATTCTGCTGCGTAGAAGATCCTCAACCCAATGATATATATGTCATTGGTGTATGCCAAGGGTTGAAATTGACGTATCTAAGATGATCCCCGATGTTTCAATCTCCGAGTCTCGGATGACTTTCTCTAACGAGAGATTGTAGTCCCTTGATGGTTTGTATCGAGCCAAGAGCGATTTCCATCTAACTTCACCTGACATGTGATGTTAGATGTGACATATGATCACTATTACAAGTCTGATAATCTCATTGCGTCTTATGGTTTGTATAATCAATATAGCGATGTTAGAGTGCAGTTTCTGATTCGTGATCTTCTCCAAAATTTTGCCGCCTAATGAACATCTGATCAGTGGATGACTTTTCGACTAAGGAACCTCTCCGATAATTTCCAACTATCTCTCGACGAATGGAGCAAGCCAATCTTGTAGTATCGCGGAGATGTCTTGTAGCCGGTATTAGTTCCATCTTATTTTAAATCTTCTATATGAGGTAACTGATGCCAAGATTCCCAGTACTAGGTATCGTTGCAGTAATAGTTTGATGAATTTTCTGTACATACGCTAATTTCCCATTCAATTATAATCCCATACTTTCCGCTCAAACACGCTATCCAAAATTTCAACCAATAATTGTGTGGGATGCAAAAGCCTACCCACTATAAATCACAGAAATGTTTGGCAGCAGAGTTTTAAGTTTGCCACTTTTCCAATCCAATTTCCTACAACGCTACAGCCACGCACTATAACGCTGGATGTAACCATTTTTTCCCCGTTCGATTTTCACCAACCCTTTTTCCCCTCCTTCTTTATATAATTCGCTTCTCGACTAGTTTGGCAAACGGAACGGTGTTTGCCCCCGCAAAAGTTTCTACCATTTCCATTGTTTCCACATGGCTGAACCGCGGTCAATAGGCAAGCGAACGGGAGCAATAGCTTCAGTGCTTCAGTTTTTCCTCGCACTGAATGTCCGGGTGTGGGTGATGTGTGCGCGTCCTTCGATGCTTGCGATGTGTGCCAATGTTATCGCCAAACAGTCATCGATTTGGCATCGAAAAGTCAGCACTTTCCGACCGAACGCCACTTGCCACCGAGGGACGTTTTCGGCTTTTTGTTCGTACCGAGCAAAACTACTCACGCCCGTGTCAGCAAAAGCACATGGATGGGAAAACACACTTGACCTAGTTGTGCATGGTACCGCTTCTTCCTGGCAGCAGCAGTACCGGGGTTGCTTTTGCTGCAAATACGAACACTTGCGCGAGGTTTGGCGAGTAGCTAATACATGCCAAGGGGCTTGTTATGGAAACAGCAGCAACACAACAATTTGCTCATGCACACTCATATCACATGGACGTAAAAATAGCCCGGAAAAGCGATCGAATTTAGAAAAAAAGTGTGTGTGATGTTCAAGTGTTTTATTCTTTTTCAAGAATTTTAACACTTTTTCCAAAATTTGACCAACAAAAAAACGAAAGCAACAACCGCAACAAAAATATCGCATGAATGACCAGGCGTCTCCATTAATATGAAACAAATCCTTTTCACACCTTATTTTTGTTATTTATTTGTTTTCCTTACAATTTTTAACCCAAAAAAATATATTCAGAAAAGTGCTGTAACCATCTTCCATCTCATAAACTAGCCAAACAACCAATAAATGTTCCCTAATCAAACGTATTCGACGGATAAGAAAAGGCACATTAAAGAAAATAAATTCTTCCCTCAAAACGGCAAGCCTTTCCACATAAAAAAAAACCCATAAAAAAGAAGAACAAGATACAATCTCCATACACATTCCGATTTTATATCCCTCTTGTGAAGGGGGTCCATCTCATAAACTAGCCAAACAACCAATAAATGTTCCCTAATCAAACGTATTCGACGGATAAGAAAAGGCACATTAAAGAAAATAAATTCTTCCCTCAAAACGGCAAGCCTTTCCACATAAAAAAAAACCCATAAAAAAGAAGAACAAGATACAATCTCCATACACATTCCGATTTTATATCCCTCTTGTGAAGGGGGGGGAGAGGAAAAAATCCTTTCGACACCGCACGTGACGGAAGGATACAGAACCCGAAGAAAATCGTCGGGCCCAAACTGTCGGGCACTCTCTCCTCCGAGAGATCCGGAAGCACAGAACGGATGCATGGGTAAAATCGGTCTGAAAGCTTCCGGAAACTATAGGGAATCAATTTCGAACGCTACAAAGCAGCTTGGTGTGGGAAAGGTAACAGGAGAGAGCGAGAGAGATGGGGGGGCACACGCTAGGGCATCGGCAGAAATGATCCCTTAACCCTTACCTAAATCGTTAATGTGACAAGGTAATGCTATTGGCTGGTTGCCGATCGATTGCCGGCGAGTGGACTGCATCTTCCCGAACACCACAACAATCGTATTTCGGACCGGATTCCCATTTCTATTTCTACCACACAATAGTCTCTTCTTATTGTGTAAGAAATCAAGATACATTTACATCTTTTTTTCCCCCGCATTCGGCCACAGGGAAAGCGGAATGGCATCCCCATAAAATTGCTTACCAATCAATAAAATCTATCATTTTCGTTCACGTGAGAGTCATTTGAAGCGAGCACCGGAAATCAATTGGAAGGTTTAGGTATGGAATGTTGTACTTTATACTTTCAGTACGAAAGGATAAAAAGTGCACGCAATTATAAATAGTAGCGCTACTCAATTATGTAAATATGGTGTATATTACAGTTCGGGGGAATAAAAAACATCACTCATTCCAGATTACCGGGTACCCATTGATTGCATATTAAATGTCCGCTTTAATCATGAGCAAACCATAACGAGAAACCACACCACACATTCAGCATTACTTCCCGGATTTCGCTCGACCGCACGTAACATCCGCAGTAGAGGCTTGCTTGTCTACGTTACACAATCACCACAAATTTTGCCCATATGCAGAGCGCACGAATGCATCAACCCTCACACAGTATCACACAGTGAACCACTTTCGGACTGGCGCAAATAATCACTCATCAATATTAACATACACCTTTCTCGTCGAATGAATCATTCATCATCTAATTCACAGTTCAATTTCACGCATTTTCAGCTCAGCTTTTCCCTGGTCACATCAATCTCCAACAGTCCATACTTTCCCTGTTTAAACCGGATGATTCTGATGCAAATACAGCGCTGTTTGGGCAACAGAGTTTACCATTTAAACAGCAACAACAGTATGAAGCTCTCTACGATGATTTTGATTTGTTCGTATTTTCCTTCGATCCGATAGAAGTAAATCAATATAAATTGGTAGTGTTAAGTGGGTGTTGAAGTATGCCCTACTCCGTGGATGGAGTGTCGCAATGTCGATTTTGTATTAGCGATGCATAGTCATTAAGAACCGTTCTGTTTGGTTCTTATATCCGAGACACCAATTCGAGTGTCTGCCCAATTGCCTATCTTTAGGCGTATTACCAACGAGTTTAGCCTGGACACATTTTTAAAACCGCATACCCTCTAAGCCTAAACAGTCTTCACTCTTTTCTTAACTGAACAGTGTGCTAAGATTTCCTATCGCGAAACAGGATTCGCTTCTAATTGGCTTTATCAGTGAGATTCGCAACTAAAAAAAACACACACACACATCACGTTTCCCCACGAGCAAGAGTAAACACACATCTACAAAGCAATAATGATTGGGACGATTAAATTTAAATTCTGCACAGCAAAAGTGACAAGCGTCACGGAGAAGGGCGAGCTTCGAAAACTCTACAAAACATCGTTCAAACCAAGCAAAAAGCGTACGCAAAAAACAAAACACCAAAAACAACACCCAAAACCTCAAACGAAAACCATTTATCTTGAGCAAAAGTTGCTTAATAAAGTTCAAAATTAATAACCCTTTGGCGTCGCCTTTTATGCGGGCAGCAAACGCTCGCACCCATACACACACACAGACAGGGAGACACACACACACACGCAGCACGAAGAGATGGTGTTTCATATTTCTTGCGTATCCTTGGGCAGAGCGCTTTAAATTTAGCGCTCCGACGGTAAACAAGAACAGGGATGGAGAGCAAGTGTGTGCGCCCCGTTGAAATTGTGGTTTGAGATGAAATTTTTGCCCTGTACGAGTGGTGCGAAAACTTTCACACACGGGAGGGGGGGAGTAAAAGCGAACGGGGTGAAAAGAGTAAATAAAATTTAAAGAAAGCGGGTGATAATAACAACACGAACAAGAAATGCTTTTACCACACAACAAAACAACTTTTTCTCGTGGAGCAAAACAAGACACAAAACAAGACCAAAAAAAAATGGCGAGTGAAGAGATGTTGAAGGTTTCTGCCGAGTTGTGGTTCTTGGGGGGGTGGCGTTAGGAAACTGTTTTAAGAAAAGTGGGCGAAAAAAAAAGAAAAGTCAACGTTTCGGACCAAGACTAACCCAACTAAAAGCAAAGCTAAAGCTGAAAATAAAATCCACCAGGGAACAGAACCCAAGAACAGTGCACGAAGCAGTAGAAAAAGGAGCAACAAAAAAAACAACAACACACACACACACACAAACAAGAAACATGAGAATTTCATCTCGAGCGAAACTTTCGTTCCCGCACGGTTTTGTAATTTAATACGCGACGGGTTTTAAAGAAAAACACATCCATCTTTAGCAGGTCCATTTTGTTTGAGGATTTTCCCCCCTGCTTTTACAGCTGTTGACAGCTGAATTCCTCCTTTGCCAAGCAAGCGAAAGAAAAGCCTTACTAAAGAGTGTTTCTCAGCGGATAATTATTGTGCCTTTTGGTAGTTCCTTTTCGCGGTTAAACATTTTTTTCTTTCTCCTTTAGAAAAATCGGTCACTAGTCAGTTTTAAAGACTTCACACAGTTGGCGAGAGGCACCCTACCTTCCGGAAGGCGTAAAAAGGAAGGACACAAACACAAACCGTGCACACACCCCGTAGTGATGTCATGGTTAAGAACTCCTTCAAAGCCCTACCGTAAAGTCCACCGTCAAGGAATAACTCAGCACAAGGTTAGTAACGATTGACCCCTTTGCTGGTGAACGGTACAAAAAAAAGCCACCACATGCTGGGCACACCACAACCATCGGTGCCATGCAGAGTGTTTCCAGCTCCCATCGCCATGGTAGAAAAAGCGAATGACATTTTCCGGTTGAAGGATAACACGGAAGGAACCGAAAAACGCTAAAGGAAAAGGCAGCAGTTCATGGTTTTGGGAGTTCCCCTCGTGCACAACTTCGCT
This sequence comes from Anopheles maculatus, assembly GCA_002091835.1. Classification (NCBI taxonomy): domain Eukaryota; kingdom Metazoa; phylum Arthropoda; class Insecta; order Diptera; family Culicidae; genus Anopheles; species Anopheles maculatus. Next base: position 377,990 of record KZ061691.1, on the reverse strand, counting down.
TCAACGCCCCAGTAAGGTCAACGAATGACCTTCATTGCTAGCATTTTCCATCCTCCTGCTTCCCCTGTCCGTTGCGGTATGCGCTCACCACTGACTGGTCTTTCCTACCAGTGAAGAAAATATGTTTTGGTTGACTCATCCGGAAAATTAATGATTCATTTGCGACGATTCTTAACACACACACAAAACAAACAAGATCTCCAACACCGGAAGAATGATGTTTTTTTACACGGTGCGGAAAATTCGCCCGACCGTGGCAGAAGCGAGTTTGGGTAATCTTCGCCGAAATTAAATTTTGCGTTATTACACATACAAGAAGGCACAGCAAGGCTAAGAAGGGACGGATTTATTGGTAAACTCGGCTAATTAGATGATGGAACTGTGTACTGCTTGTTCCACGAAAACTTCACACACACACACGCGCACACATATCCCATACTAACGAACTCCAATAAAACTAAAAAAAAGACACACACATCCGAAGCACATAACTTATTAGCTGATTATTTGCTGTACGATCAATATTTGATTTCTTCGCTGGTAGGTGCGTTTGTTCCGCGCGGATTCGGTACCGAAAAATCGGCATGTTGTTTTTGGCGCACTGCGGGACCGTGTGGTCCTACCAGGCATCATCAGTAAAACGCTGCCGAACGGGTTTTGTCGTGTAAACATAAGAGAAAAGCAAGGATTTTGGCTGTTTTTCTGCTTCTTGGAAACTGTTTGAATTAACACCGCCTTCTAAAACGCAAAACACACACACACACACCCAATCGCTTCCACGGTCTGGTAAGAAATCCCACAACCGTTTGGAATCAAAGGTGGAGCAAAACTCGTAAGAAATTTGTACGGTTAACCTACGGCATTTTGAGGGGAAATTATTCGCAACAACACAGTGCGTGGTAAAAGCGGCTTTTTGGGGCATTCGGAACTAAAACCCTTTCCTTAAATAAATATTCATTTTCAATTTCTTGGAAGGAAACAACGGAAGCATCTACGTTCAGCTTTAGGACGGTTGGCACAGCATGGGTTTTCCTTCGAAAGGACGGCCGTCAACTGATGAAAACTCTCAAAGAGTTGAGAACTTGTTACAGTTTTGAGCGTAACAGGAATTAATTTTGTAAGAAGCATCGGAAATTAGACTATAAAACATAAATCACTAAAAATTGAAGCATCTGAGCTTACGGACGACACCGCGCTACACTTAGTGAGCTGTCAAACCAGTATAGGGAAACAATTCACACACAACAGCATAATCGGTTCCAATTCAAGACACATTTTGCAATGCAACACAGAGAGAGAACCCGAAAAAACGCTTGGAGGACCACTACACTTCACCCTTCCACAAGGATCCTCGTTCGGGAGATGCTTCATTTTCACGGAGATTTTCGGTGGGTTGTGTATTGGTTGCCTAATTTTCTCTCACGCTCTCTTCCGCTTAGCTTTACACACACACATACACACACGCACGCACACCACTAGTGAATAGGTTCTTAGTTTTGACAGGTCAACACACAGCACACGACAGATCATCTCACACCAGGCGTACCACACCCCGTCGTCCACCAATGGAGCTAGGAAACGGAGGTTGCCGTATTGCCGAAAATGTCGGAGCCAAGTTACGAGGACACATGGACACAGCAGCAATGAGAGAGTAGCGTGGCAGACACTGGGGATGGGAGGGGTGCGAGCTGCAGCAGTTAAAGCCGTCTGTATGCTTTTTTGAGAAAAGAAAATTCCCATTTTTCTGTCAACGAGGCACAATTTCTTCACAATTTTCAATTTCTCAAAAAGCGCTCGGTACGGTAACTCCAATTACCGTGTGCAAAAGAACTGTTTTGACACAAGATTTTTTTTTGTACAGCACACTTAACTCACACACCACCAAATGCACACTTACTTTAACTCGATAGTCGCACAGCACAGGGACACACACGCAACACAACCGAAACTATCTCTACACTAGAGAGCACACACCGATAGAGCACTTTTTGGGGACTTTGCCTGTTGGAAGTTGTGTCAAAAAATGAAGCTGTAAGCCACAGCCACTGGGTAGGAAATAGGGGCCAAAGATATCTGACTGATAAGACCGAACCGGAGACCACCTATCTCGCAGCGTTTCAGCACCGGGGATCACTTCGAAACGATGCCTACCAAAGCTTCGGGAAAAATCGACACTGCACACCTAAAACGGTTGTGGATGGAGCAGTTAAGGGTGCTCCTGGATCTGGAATCGTCGGAATCGTAGCTACTGGCTGACTATTGTGGTTGGCTGGGTAGGCGTTTTGGGCTGACTGTGGGAAAAGGTTTGTTCCCTGTTTTCCGTGATATATTGACAACTGTCCCGAGACTGTGTCGCTGAGAGACTGTGGGCTTTTGCTGCTAACGCACGGGGTGCTTTGAAAGTTTTTCCCATCACGTTACCACCACCACACGCACAGATTCGCGAGCGTACACAACACGGCGGTTTGCGGACATGCTGCTTTCGGACTGGCGAAACAGGTTTGTATTGGTGGTCCTCGACAAAAAGTTTGGAGAAAACAGAGAGAGAGAGAGAGCATGGATACAGATCCCAGCGAGATCTTGCAGCGAGTTTCGTGGAGTTGCCCGTAATTGAAGCACACAAACACACGCACGCGTGAGACAGAGAGCAGGAGCTTCATATGTATGTAGGTGTTTGAAAGGATGCTCGGCAGTTGCGGTACCGGCCACCAGATGGCCGAACGAATATTAGCTGAGAGCGTCTTCCAGCTGCGAGCGAGTGTGACTGCGCAGTGTTACCGGGAGTTGCTGAAAGCTCCTTTTGCAAAAAAAAAACACATACCTACATACGCGTTTTGGCTTGTGCAGCCAAAGGGACTACACTTTGACAGTTCAGCTGTTCGCAAACGGCAAAACGGGTAGAGTTTACTATCTGTCATTCATTCCTACGGTTCCCTGGTTTGCGTCATAACTGATAGCAGAGAATGTGAGAGAGCGAGAGAGCTTTTCGCTCCAACTTTATCAAACAGTAAACTTAACCAAAAAAAAAAAACAGACATCCTTGCCGCGTGGAAAGAGCTGCAGGTGACAGACTACTCACACAGCTGCATTTGTTTCCCACCACACGTATCTTACTTTGGACTATTTACTTGCACAATTGTATTTATTATTTAGAATGATAAGCAGAACCAGTAAAAATTTGAACTCTCTATTGGATTAGATGCTTCTCTATAAATTTAATTTCATTTTACAGCAACCCCGACATGTACACACAATACTGTTGCCGGTAAACAACGCATTTCAAAATGTCAATTGTTTTGCAAAATTTGTGAGGCATTCATGGAATTTATTTTACCAAATAATCCGTTGAAATCGTGCATACGTTCTTCAAAAACAGTCGTGCTTTGGGAGGAATGTTTTGAAGGTGGGTTTTGAAATATTTAAACATCACTCCCAGTACAATAAATTCTACGATGAACGTTCGGTGCGTAGGAATCGGTTCCGAAAGGTTAAATGTTTCAAAGTACGTAATTACATTCCTAGGCCGATTAGTTTAACATTACGATTGTTTAAAGGAAAACTTTTCGAATATATCTTGCCACGCCAAGTATCGATTTGGTCGTAACGTGGTTTGGAATTGCCCTGAATCGTATTTATTTATTACGCCATAAAATTGAACTGTTCACATTGAACGGTTCGTTAAGATTTTTAACGTCTTTAAACGAACACTGAAAGAAAGAATATTTCCTGCATAAACTGGATGACATTTTCCAGAGAAAATTCGACGTCTAGTTTGACAATATAAAATAAATTTCGAATAATCCTTTAAACGTTGCTTTTTTGCACGTAAATAATTAACTAATTCTTGAACTAAATTGATCAACTGTTGTACCAACTGGTCCCATTTTGTCCCTCCCTAAACTAACGAACAAACTTCACATAATTGCAATTACACAATTAAATCCAAATATCTGTTACAGAGAGAGGCTCCTTAAATTCCAATCGTATTGCAATTTCCCATGGCGGTCAGCCGCTGGACGCTGACTACCCCGTAAGACACTGGCGATAGCTCAGAGCCGAAGGAGTAAAACTGTAAACTTTTTTAATCAAACGACTTTATAGCGAAAGTTTCGGCAAAGTACTTGCTTGACATTTTTGCAAACTTGCCGGTCAGTTGCTGGTCACCCCCTCTGTGCCTTAGCACCAATTGTTTCGGTCCGATGCATTTAGGGGTTTTGTTCGCATTTTTTTATATTGGAAGCCGAGTGTAGGGAGACCTGATTTTCTTGCATACTCCCTGGCTTACTCCTGAAGCAAAAATGGTAAAGTTTGGATCGTTCTTTTTTCTGCTTCGAATTAATTCATTTCGTACAGAGACAAGGTTTAAGTAACAAGATAGCTGATGTATCTACCATTTTAAAGTTAAAAGTTAATTCGCATTCTAAAAGGATAGTTGGAAAAGCTTTACGTGAGCGATCAAGCGTATCCATCGCAACGAATTAAGTTTAATAGAGCGTTTCACGCAACTAAAACGTGTCGTCGAATGCAAATGGCGCAGTTATTAAAGTAGAGCGTCGATGCACACTTCCATACTTCCATCAAGCTGCTTTCTTACTCCTCATCTATTTTATTTCACCAGGAAAAAACACTCACCTGTAACGAAAAGAACAAAAAACAAACGATTATCAATTGCACGAAGTATTTCTAGTTATCGGTGTCACGTCCAGACAATACAAATCAAACAAAACAATCACAAACTTATTTCCGCAACGCCATTTGAGCCCTCAAACACTGAATCAATTTCGCAGCCAATTGTTCTCAAACGCGTCGTACCGTGGCAGCAAGATTACGCAGCGAATCCCCGAAAAGGAAAGCGTTAACGATTTGCGCTAAGATTTGCCCCTCCACCGAACCATAAAATAACGTTACCAAGAATCCGACAACGACAAGCCTTCGTCACCTCTACCGATCCGGCCGGCCAAAATCGTCGACCGACCGAGAGTTTAATCTTGGCGATGGTACTGGAGGTGGTGGTGGTGGTGGTGGTTCGATAATAAAACTCCATTTGTCCTTGCGCATAATCCTTTCGTCGACGCTCTAGGGTGTTGTGTTTTGTCTGTAGGGCAGGATTGCTGTTTGAACAGTTACAGAGTGACATTGCGCGTCGCTTAGATATAAAATGTTGAAGTTTATGATACGGTTGGGGTAACAAGGATTCTCAAAAAATAAACACAATCTTTAAGTAAAACAAATCTAAAAGAAAATACTTTAAGAGCAAGCAAAACTAACTAATGTAGGTTTGTAAATAGTTAAATAAATAAGGCAATAATTAAGGAACGTCGATTTTTAACTGTATCAAGAGTGGATACAGTCACATTCACTAATTTCTATAAATTATTTTAAACAATTATGATTGATTATCAACGTTTATTTAAAAAAATCTTCATGGCAACAGATTTATCATCGAAAAATACATAAAATGGCGGATGACAGCTAACGATAGTTTGCCAGTAAGCAAAAACCAATTTTTTAAATTATTTTTCCAATAAATTAAACCCCATTACTATAACAAAAAACCACACATTTATTTTTTCCTTCAAACAAAAACCATCAGTACCTGTTTGACCTTCGGTTTTTGACTCGAAATCAAAAATGTATCACCTCTTTTATACCTTTTACCTTAGACAACGTACACCACGCGCACACACACCTTCGCATCACACCCTTTCCCTTTAGCGAAAAGCCCAACCTGAACTAGCAGCAACGCCGGACAGATTATGACATGTATTTCGGCCATAAATTTGCGTTTATGGCGCGTACGTGGTCATTCTCTGCCACAACCACGCGCGACCAAGTTTTCGAACCGTCCCCGTGTTCGGCAGGAGGTCGCCACCATTACTGTAACAAAACGCTATCATTCTACCGTTCCCGAAGGGCTCACTGCTTCGCTGTTGTATATACGTGTTAAAGTAAACCTACGCACACACGCCCGCACACTCCATTTTGAGGGTGGAAAATGGATCGAGAGACCCGAACCGAACGGCGGCAACGTCACGGACGAAAAACACCTTCCTTCGTCTCGGGTTTTTGTCGACCCGTAAATGATGATTATGATCATCAAGGGTGATGACGAGAGTTCGCCGAGGCCCACACCAAGAAAGCTGGTTGAGACTGTGGCAATCGGATCGGAGCGTTACGATAGAGAGCTTGCAGCACACGCAGCCGGATTCTACTGATTACCTTTAAATCGGAAGCAGCTGAGTGTGGTGAATGTAATGGAGAGGGTTAAAAACGACTGTCAGAATGTCTTGTATATTTGGCGAGCACCATAAGGATATTAGGACTTGGACGAACCTGAGAAATTAACAAATTTACATTCCAGACACCGACATTCTAGTTTAATGCTGTCCTTAATTATGTTCTTTTAAGGCTTTTTGACAAATAAAATATGCTTTAAATTGAAACTAATGGGTTTGTTGAGAATATTTGCTTTGCCTAATAGTCTAAGACAAATTTAAACAGTGGTGTGTTCAAACTTATGGAGGTCTGTAACGGAAATGACTCTGAGAAGGGCAAGACTCTTTGAACGACAAGGAAGAACATGTCCTGTCGACTACAAAGCCTTTTTTGCGATATTTACGATACGAGATCTTATGGTAGATAAACCATTTTAGATATTCTGGAGGTCCTTTGGTAGATGTAGCCTTTTAGGGCATGAAGTCTCTTAATAGGAGAGGTCCATTTACAAAAAAGACTTCTTCGATTAAAATTTCGATTCCCTTGGTTAAACGAAACTTTTTGGTAGATGCGGCCTCTTAGACGAAAAGATCTCTTGATAGAAGAAACTTGGATGAGGAGGCCCATTGGAAAATATGACTTTGTTGACTAAGAGGTCCCTTGATGTCTTTAAGGAGAATTGGACGACGAAATCTCTTGGACTAAGAGATCTCTTAGTCGACGAGACTTACATATTGGAAGATGCGGAAACTCTCTGAAAGAAGGAGCTCCTTCGATCAAGAAGTCTCTTGGTAGTCCTCTTGTTGTTGGTGGTTCATCGACGAGGCCCTGAATTTAAACCTTTAAATGTGTCGTTTCTGCTAGCAAAAAAAACACATTCACTTAGAACATCCTGGTGAATGATTAATTCCTATCTATCAAACTGTGAAATACCAAAACGAACATAAACGAGTATTAAAGATATAAATACACTCTTTTGTAACGTCGTATTTATTTGTTGACCTTATTGCAAATACGACAATCAAAGTGTAAGTAAAACGCATTACCCCGGTTTCTGAACTAAAGACCTCCAAACACTAAAGCTTCAATTACACTTCACTTACGGTCACATCACGGCCACCGACACAGAAGATCCTATTGAACCTTTTTTCCCCATAATGCGCTTATGATGCGAATTGCATCATATCTCCAATTTCCTCCCATTATATACAACAAGAAATCCCTGCTAGCCAGGGAAATCTCTTCTTCAATCCACAGAAACACACACACACACATGCAAACGCCAAACATGTGCCACAATATACCCGCATTGGTTGCAATGGAAGACGCAAAAAAAGGCGAAAGAAAACAGAAGCGAGAGAAAAAAAAACCCCCATTCTAAGCCTTCCACAACCGACGCGCCAAGGGAGAATTTCCATTCCCGTACGGGAAACTGAAAACGGCAACACACCGAGTCAGGAGCCCTGGAGAAAGTTCAAACACGCTCACGAATACTAATATTTGTGCGGAAAATTAAGTCTCCACTGCCCTCCGGGATTGCGGCGGACACTCGGGATCCAAGCGTACCCGGGGGAGAATAAGGAAATGAAGAGAAGCATAACACACACAAAAAATACGCGATACGCTCAGGACGTTTACCAGCGGAAAGCGGAACTAACTGCAGCACAGTAGCTACGTCATACGAAAATGCAGAGACACCACCGGGAACTCAAGCTCAACGTTGGAAGGCTACACACACACATGCACACGAGAACAAAGTGGTACGGAATGATAAATATATTTCGTTCAAGACAACCGTTGCAGCGACACACTACTAGCAGCCGGCCACACACCCAGAGCGTTACGGATCGAGCCCTTCGACGGAGCAGGAAATTGAGAATGCTGCAAAAGAAACCTTCGGCTAGATAAGGCGTGCTAAGCTTTCCGCGTGCCAGAAGCGCTTTCGTGTTGGTGTAGGAAAAAAGTGATTTTTTTTGTTTGCCCCCCTTCACGATTGGTGGAATAAGCCGCATAAGCCGCTGGTTAAACAAATAAATCGACGAAAAGCTGGTCACCAACAGCATGAGCGGGTTTTATTTTTTAACTACCACGCGGTGGGTTAAACATTGAAAGCTCATCGTTTGAGCAAGCCCGTCCGAAATTCGTACCGTGATCATAATCGTATTGATAGAATATCAATTATAAGTGTTTAGATTTAGAAGGAGAAAACATAGATACACATTATCTAGATATTCTAGAATAAAATTGTATAAAACAACCTTCAAACACATTGAAGTTCAATATTTTGGAGGACCAATATTTTCCCTAAAAAGAAGCATACAATTGAATCTCATTTTGATTATTTCTGAACGGAGGTTTATTCCGGACCGTATTGCTAAAATAGTATTCTAGACTTCGAAAACATTTCCCCAAAAAGATGTCCAGCCATGCTCGATTCCAGCCCAAAACGTATTGCCCACAATTTGTTTGAACCTTTCCCGAAAAACGCTCTTC
>KZ061691.1:336083-362868 GCA_002091835.1 Anopheles maculatus | reverse complement strand
GAACGCTTCGTTGCTTTCAGGCTTGGAAGGACCGCTGTAGATCGCAACAATCATTACTTGCCAATCCGGTTGTCCTACAACTTTCAGCAAAATAGGCCAAAATTATGTTTTTGATCTATTATGAAGCGGCAGGCCATCAACGTTTATGTCGAAAAGAATGATTTCTGGTATGATTGTATGCTTTCTAAAACAAAAAATAAAAGTATTATTAATTTTTGTAAGACACGCTTCGTGCTTATGGAAAAACAATATGGAAATACAAAAACATATGGTGATTCAACAGGTGATCTTAATATATAGTGCAGAAACATGGTTGGGAAGATACTTACTGCAGTTCGACTGTTAGGCAACGACGTTTTCCATGGTACCAATACTTTCCGTTTCCTAAATTTAAGAGCATGGCAGGCAGACGCTCTGTGCGTAGTATGGTCCTGGGATCTTTTGGTAAATTTAAATTTGTTTTAGCTCTCAAAATTTTTAGGGTACGTCTTGTAGAGGAATGTGATTCCTTCCCCGCGAGTGCCCAGTACCGCAAGCAATCTTCACTAGACATGTTGGTGTAGTCTGGATCGCCTTCATTATCATCTGATTCAATATTTTTCATGTCATGCTTGTCGTGGGAATCATCAGAATCTGAATCATCAATCTCTCTTACACAAAACTCATCGGCTTGTGTTTCGAGATTGCTCGACGATGGTTCATTTTGAGCTTCTACATTAGCTGGCATTAAAGCTTCAACCGATGAACACGGTGCTGAAATAAAATGTTCGCAAAACAGTTACTTAAACATTTTACCCCTTGATCGTAATCGATTGTGTAAATATACCTTGAAGCGGAGACATTGATCCGGTATTAGGATTATCGTTTTGACTTTCGGTCTGGTCAAGTAGTCGCTCCGCTCGACGGTATAATATACCCGAATCACGGAGAGCCTTCAGTCGGCGATTTTTACCACACAATTGATTCACCATTTGTAGCCTTTTCTTGTTTGGATTCATCGTACCACCACCAAAGAAGAATTGTTATGAGAAGCTGGTTGTTCCTTCGTCACTGGGAATATTTCGTTGGATGGATGTTTTGTATTCACTGCAAATGATTTAGTTGGGAGCAAACAGCTTTGTAAAAGAATGTTTCACACTGTGCTGCATACACTTGAATCCTCATATTCCACACCTCACAAAAAGAATACATGAGAGGCTTTCGTTCACATTACCTTTTCTTGATATTGATAGTTAATCCGTATGATGATTTAAAACACAATATTATAACTTTGCTGTAGCCAATTCACGACAAACAATGCAAACAACGCCGATTTGTTATGGTTTCCTTTTTTCTTCTTCTTTTTCATTGCCAAAACTTCACCTTCACCTCTTCTTTCCTCACGTCACCAACAAATCACAGGAGCTCAGCAGTGCCATCTACCGGCCATAGTTAGGAACCAGTCAATTTTGCTCGCAAAATGTCATTTTGTGCTGCTGGTGTACAGTGTTTCTCACTTGATAATGCAAAGTTACCTATGATTTTTGCAAACGCTACATACGATTTCGTATGGAGCGTTTGCAAAAATCATAGGTAACTTTGCATTATCAAGTGAGAAACACTGTACTGTGTGCATGCATGCACCGGGATCAGAGAAAGATAAATATGACCGTATTAATTATGCGAAGGGTAATCCTTGCAGCGAGCATTAGGAAACACGGACGCTGTTTAATTGAAATAATGTATTAACAAGGAGAAGCAAAAATAAGTTCTAAAGAATGTGTAGGGGTACGGCCTACTCCGTGGATTTCGAATGGGAAGGGAGAAAGGAAGATAGTACGGCCCATTTGGTCGTGGCAGTGGACTAATACCAGGAAGAACATAATCGTGACCGTTGGACCGGACCGGAGTACACAAAATAATATCGAAATGTCGCTACCCGTCAAGTACTTCAGATCGATTCTTTAGCTAAGTGGTTTAAGAAGGTTCAAGCAAATCTCTCTTCAAGTTGTTACACTTCTCAAAACCATTCTTCACTTTATTAGCTGCATCCAGAGGCACAGGATACTATGTCACATGCGTTGCTAGAGATGTATAGACATTTACAGCGTTTGGGTGTCTCTATTCTGTTTCTTTCTTATTCAAGACACCATCGCTAAAGCGTAATATATTGCCTATCTTTAGGCGTAATCCTTGACATATCACACTTTGCATACCCTTTAGGCGCAAACCCTCATCTTTCTTTTCTAAACTAAACAGAATGTAACAGAAATATCATAAATAAATACTTCATACAGTGCTGGACATAACTTGTACGTATGTTGTTAATTTAGATTTAAAAAAATTAAAAAAAAACAAAAAAAGATTTAAAAAAAATTAAAAAGCAATGAAATGTAACATAAAACGTAAAAACAAATTGCATTTTTATCACAAATTTATATCCTTTAACGCTTAGTTGAACATAAATTAGGTGGCAATATTTTAAATTTAGTTGCTATTCTTGTAATTATTATAAACACTGTATTAAAACGAATAAAATTATTTACAATAGAACCAATTTCATCATTTGCGGTTCGTTATCAACAATCCCACCTTCATAATGCTTTCTTTAAATTGATTTCGTTTCGCCACAATTTGAACCAAATTCTAAATTCAAATTTACACTTCAATTTCATTTTCACTCGTCTATTAGAGCCAAAAAAAACAGAACACCTCCACACGGCGCCAGAAAAAAGGGCATAACAATGTTTTACATAATCCCCAAAAGCATCGTTCAATTTGGCGTTGCGTATTTTCAATTTATTTCTGATGGGCGCGCGCGATTGATAATACAATTTGCCATGATTTTGTGTTTATTTTCCTTCAATTTAACTAGATTGCTTGATACGAGTTAATAAAGAAACATAAAACATTTACAACAATGTTACGTATTAATGTTAAATAAAAATTAAGTAACACAGATATAGTTAGAATGATAAAATGAGAAAAGTAACAAGACCAAAACACATATTTTATTTTTAAAAAAGTTGAAATCATACGATACGCTCTTTTGTAAATAATAAAAAAGTAAAAGTGATGAAAAAGGAATGAGTTAATAAGATCTAAATAAAAATTCATTAACAAATAATAACATGAGAATGGATGGTATTGAAAAGAGTTATAAAAACAAACACAACAGATGTAAAAGACAGTAGGAAAATTCTTCAGCCCCAAAAAAGGAGATTAAAATCTCCACTGCAAAGCACAAAATTCTTTGTCGTGCAAACATTACGATAGAAAATAAACTTTCCTCCAAAGCCAAACCCAAAAAGACCACAAATGTATCTCAAACCCAAAGCACCAAAGCAGACATTCCTATTCTAAGTTCTTATTCTTGCTATGCTAGTTTCTGGAAACAAAAAAATGCTTTTCCATCTATTTTCTCCACAAGCGTTTAGCGATGCAGTTCCACTGTTTGGTTATCCGGTTTTGTTTTGTTCTTGAATGTTTGTTACATTCTCAAATCGACCAGAAATTGTGTAACGTGAACAAACGGACCAGGCCGTACACACACACACATCTACTACAAGCGCCTGTTAGGAACGTAACGATCACCATCGCCTTTTGCTAACAATCATCGCCGCGCGAAAATGGTAGAAAGGTGCCATATCGACCAGCGCAAGTGTTGGCATAAATTTACATACAGAACGAATTTTCACAGTTCGATACCGATGTCTACCGCTCAGAGCACTGGCCGCTCCTTTCCCTTCTTGCGCTAAACGCTAAAAAGAAGGTCAAGTCCCGATGGAATGTGTCGCAGCAATCGGCAGCAGAAAACGCAAAGAATAGGAAAACGCGCTCGGCAAAACGTACGTAATGGTTGCTGACAGTTTAGCGACAAGCGAGAGCCAACTTTCTTCCAACTTGCACACCTGGCCCATTGCACCTTTGATAAAACTATCCGCGCGGAGCACGTGCATCGGGGAAGCGCATATTTGTGGCAACATAGAATTCACCGACAGCTACACAAGAAGTCGACCAAAAAAACGAGTCGACAATATTAGCTTGGTGGGATTTTATCTCCGGGCCACACCTCACACGGTGAGAGGACAACGCGTCGTTTTCTCCCTTCCTTTGGGGACATTTTCATCGATTGTCACACCGTACAATCTGACATTCCACACGGTGCATCATCAGCTCGGTGGGTACTAATGGGAGCACCTGCATACACCGAGACAGTCAGAGCTTCTGTACCCCATTTGGGAAATGAACAGAAGGTTCGGTTTTATAAAAGTTACAAGCAGTGCGCAAAAGAGAAACCTCACGGGAGGGAAAACCAACCAACAAAAAAAACCCTGCCACAAATGATGTGGAAATTTGCACCAAACATACCGGTTTGAATGGGGTGTTTTTGGGAGAGTCAGACTTATTTAAATACCTTCATAATGTACCCACACCTGCCTGAACTATCTGGTCCGTTCGCTACTTTAGCTTTTTATTTTTCCCTCGAACCCATACTGGCCTCGGGAACATACTTGTGGTTGGGATGACAACCAAATATGGTTTACAAAGCCCTTCGGTTTTTATTCCACACAGTAATGTAAGCTTTGCATGTAGAATGGTGGACGTTTTTGCCATTACTCAAACGTGTTTTGCTCCTACTTTATTTACGCCCAGAGCGTAGTTGTTTCCTCTCCATTAATTCTAAAATTATTCATTTCGTTTTACGTACAAATTCTGCCATAATAACAGCGTCATTAAATGTAAAGATAATCCACTTTAAAAAAAAACATTCGCTCAGTATAGAAAGGTACAACAGCAACGGAAACAGGAAGGGACCTTATGGTGCTTTTTCCCAGAATGCAGCTAGTTTTACGATCCCGGAGCTCGTTGCGGAATAAAGAATTGCTCATCATTCCCATTATGTCCTCGAACGGTGCTTTATATGGTGTTGTGAGGCGTTGCGTTTTCTTTGCCTGGTTCTATCTAAAAATTGAGGGGAAAAAATGGCAAAATTTAAATTATTTAAGTACAGTGACGAACAACAGCGTCATCAACTTTGCGTAAGAATATTTACCGTGAATGATACTCTTTAGAAGAGAACAGATATGCAATTTTATCAACACAGTACCCCTAAATAATAAATGAAGTCACAAATTAAACGTATTGAACAAAAGATAAAAACGAAAACGAAAATATAAAACCACAAACTGCTTGCAAACATGCGACTGTGCTAAATGTAATAGCAAAATTAAAAAGAAAAATCCCATAAAAGCGTTAACTAGGACTCAAACGAAAAGTAAAACCTCTTGCCAAAGAGCTTAAGTGCAAACAATTGTATAAAACATAGGGAAAAATATCCTCAGGCAGGCGCCATCAGTTTACGGTTGGCGCTAGCGATATATATAATAGTAGAAAACAACAAACTGTTGTAAAAAGAGGTGAAAAAGGAATCACCCCACACAACGCATAACGAAACATACAGCGCGACGACATAAAACCTCCCTAAGGCAACCACAAAATGAAAGCAAAACATCGCCACCGCCGTCGCCGTCGGTGTGTAGTGAAGATAATCCGGAAACTAAAATCCTTAAATTATCATCCAAATGGAAAAGAAATCAAAACCGTAAAACCGGACACCACCGGCACAGAAAAAACATCCGGATTGGTTTGGTGCCATTTATTGTGTGCTCCGCGGGCAAGATTTTTGTGTTTTTTCTGTTGCCTGTGCGCGATGAATTCATCCACTTGATAGAGGAACGCGCGCTTGACACGCTCCACAATCTCCTTGCGAGATTTGCGGCTTGGAACTAAAGCGGATCGCTTGCTAAACTATATCCACGCGGCTGCATTTATTATGAGGCATCGCCGCCATGTCGTAACCGAAAAAAAGGGAGACCACATTTAACGACTAATGGGAGACTGCGAGATCCGAGAGCTTCTGAGATGAATGATGAATGAAGAGTTTCTGTTATCAAAAAAAAAACGCCATTGAGATTGCTTCTCAACAGAACCATTTTTTTCCTGAACATTCAATCCATTATCGCACGTCCAAAATATCATGAAACCACAAGAAACACTTATCATAGTTTTGTTTAATAGAAAACAAATCCAACTGTTAGATAAACGCTTACTTGCCTTCTGCTTGTTGCATTTGAAGATTTTTGATCAGCTTTACTTCGCCTATAAGGCTGTAGATAGCAGCCATCGTTACTTCTCTTCGTTAGTCGCTGTACGTCACACAGGCTTATTAATATCAAATTCTTCACAACTAAATTCAATATTAAAATGCTTATAAATACTGGAAGAAGATGCACTTTATCATAGAGACGTGACGCTCATGGTAACACAGCAAAATGCCATCAAACATTTCACATTCAACACACACTCACAAAATTGTAGAAATGATGAAATCTTTTACACATTTACACCGTTTTTTTTTTGCACCTCACAACATCACTTCAACACCAAAAACTGCCAATTCGTCTTCACTTCCACGCACATGGTAACACAGCAAAATGCCATCAAACATTTCACATTCAACACACACTCACAAAATTGTAGAAATGATGAAATCTTTTACACATTTACACCGTTTTTTTTTTGCACCTCACAACATCACTTCAACACCAAAAACTGCAATTCGTCTTCACTTCCACGCACGGAATTGCAATGCAAATTGTGAACCATTTCACAATTTCCAAGAACTTGAACTTCCCGTGCACTCCGGTTCCGCCCTCAGGAACGACCGTGTAATGCGCAACTAAACCGGCGATTGCATCTGCATGAGAAAAACGGCACAAACTTGAAGCTCACCAGCAGAGCTCCGGCCTGAGCTCAATGATCACGTCAGCGTCATCTACTTTGTGTAAGAATATTTACCGTGAATGAAACTCTTTAGAAGAGAACAGATATGCAATTTTATCAGCACAGTACCCCTAAATAATAAATGAAGTCACAAATTAAACGTATTGAACAAAAGATAAAAACGAAAACGAAAATATAAACCCACAAATTGCTTGCAAACATGCGACTGTGCTAAATGTAATAGCAAAATTAAAAAGAAAAATCCCATAAAAGCGTTAACTAGGACTCAAGCGAAAAGTAAAACCTCTTGCCAAAGAGCTTAAGTGCAAAAAAATTGTATAAAACATAGGGAAAAATATCCTCAGGCAGGCGCCATCAGTTTACGGTTGGCGCTAGCGATATATATAATAGTAGAAAACAACAAACTGTTGTAAAAAGAGGTGAAAAAGGAATCACCCCACACAACGCATAACGAAACATACAGCGCGACGACATAAAACCTCCCTAAGGCAACCACAAAATGAAAGCAAAACATCGCCACCGCCGTCGCCGTCGGTGTGTAGTGAAGATAATCCGGAAACTAAAATCCTTAAATTATCATCCAAATGGAAAAGAAATCAAAACCGTAAAACCGGACACCACCGGCACAAAAAACATCCGGATTGGTTTGGTGCCATTTATTGTGTGCTCCGCGGGCAAGATTTTTGTGTTTTTTTTTTTCGTTTTGCCTGCGCGCGATGAATTCATCCACTTGATAGAGGAACGCGCGCTTGACATGCTCCACAATCTCCTTGCGAGATTTGCGGCTTGGAACTAAAGCGGATCGCTTGCTAAACTATATCCACGCGGCTGCATTTATTATGAGGCATCGCCGCCATGTCGTAACCGAAAAAAGGGAGACCACATTTAACGACTAATGGGAGACTGCGAGATCCGAGAGCTTCTGAGATGAATGATGAATGAAGAGTTTCTGTTATCAAAAAAAACGCCATTGAGATTGCTTCTCAACAGAACCATTTTTTTCCTGAACATTCAATCCATTATCGCACGTCCAAAATATCATGAAACCACAAGAAACACTTATCATAGTTTTGTTTAATGGAAAACAAATTCACCTAACTGTTAGATACACGCTTACTTGCCTTCTGCTTGTTGCATTTGAAGATTTTTTATCAGCTTTACTTCGCCTATAAGGCTGTAGATAGCAGCCATCGTTACTTCTCTTCGTTAGTCGCTGTACGTCACACAGGCTTATTAATATCAAATTCTTCACAACTACATTCAATATCAAAATGCTTATAAATACTGGAAGAAGATAGAGACGTGACGCTCATGGTAACACAGCAAAATGCCATCAAACATTTCACATTCAACACACACTCACACAAAATTGTAGAAACGATTAAATCTTTTACACATTTACACCGTTTTTTTTTTGCACCTCACAACATCACTTCAACACCAAAAACTGCAATTCGTCTTCACTTCCACGCACGGAATTGCAATGCAAATTGTGAACCATTTCACAATTTCCAAGAACTTGAACTTCCCGTGCACTCCGGTTCCGCCCTCAGGAACGACCGTGTAATGCGCAACTAAACCGGCGATTGCATCTGCATGAGAAAAACGGCACAAACTTGAAGCTCACCAGCAGAGCTCCGGCCTGAGCTCAATGATCACGTAACGTCTTTTCGTCGCAACGTTGGCATTGTAACGATTCCACCGTTTGCTAGTACAGCAGCGACTAACTACGTTGGCACCAAAACGTTACATTGGGTGTGAGGCAACCTGTTCCGACGATAAGTTCGGGGCAGCTTATCGGGCGGGTAAATGTTGCTTTAGCCTAGATCCGGAGCGATATCAAATGCACTGGTGGTTTGTCTAGCTTAAGCTTAAGATAAGACCTGTAAGATGTCTTATCGTAAAGGTGGCTCTCACTTCTGGTACATTTACATACACTATCGATCGGGGAAGCACGGGAAAAGGAAGGAGACTGTTGTTTGTGCAATTTGTTACTGCAACAAAAATCAATTAAAAACGCACACTGGAAGTCTAGCAAAATATTAAAAGCCTTTTTTATATATTTTGGATGAAGTCATCAGTGCTATCAGACAGCTGAAATGCAACAAATCAGCTGGCAGTGATGGGCTGGTGGCTGAACTATTCAAGATGGGCCCGGAGAGGCTTGCCGCGATTATGCATCGGCTGATTGTTAGGATATGGGACCAGGAAGAGCTACCAGACGACTGGAAACTGGGTGTTATTCACCCAGTGTACAAAAAGGGCGACAGACTGGACTGTGCTAACTTCCGAGCCATCACAGTCCTGAATGCTGCCAACAAGATCCTGTCCCGAATACTCTTCTGCAGACTTGCGCCCCTTGCTACAGATTTCGTCGGGAGCTACCAAGCTGGATTTGTTGGAGGGAAATCCACTACCGACCAAATCTTCACTCTACGGCAGATCCTCCAGAAGTGCCGGGAGCACCAGATCCCCACGCACCACCTGTTCATCGACTTCAAGGCAGCCTACGACACCATAGACCGTACCGAGCTATGGAACATCATGCGGCAGTACGGTTTCCCTGCGAAACTGGTACGGCTGTTGAGGGCTACAATGGGACGGTGTGCAGTGCAAGGTGAGAGTGTCGAACATGCTGTCGGAATCGTTCGAATCTCACAGGGGACTGAGGCAAGGGGACGGACTCTCCTGTTTGCTGTTCAACATCGCTCTGGAAGGTGTCATGCGAAGCGCGGGCTTCGACATTTGGGGCACGATTTTCACCCGGTCTCTCCAATTCCTTGGCTTCGCGGATGACATCGACATCATTGGGCGAACATCTGTGGCAGTGTGCGAAGCGTACACCCGACTGAAACGCGAAGCCGATAGGATTGGATTGAGGATCAATGCGACAAAGACAAAATACCTGCTTGCCGGAGGCTCTGACCGTGATAGAGCACGACTCGGAAGCAGAGTGTTAGTTGACGGCGACGATCTCGAGGTAGTACAGGAGTTTTGCTACCTTGGCACGATCGTAACTTCGGATAACAACGTAAGCTGCGAAATCCGAAGGCGCATTGTTCAGGGGAATCGTGCCTACTACCGACTCCACAAACTCCTGAGATCCAGAAGACTCCAACAACGCACGAAATGCGCCATATATCGCACACTGATACGGCCGGTAGTCCTCTACGGGCACGAGTCCTGGACTATGCTGGCAGAGGACGCCAATGCACTCGCCATTTTCGAACGGCGGGTGCTACGGACTATCTTTGGCGGTGTGTGCGAGCAGGGCGAGTGGAGAAGGAGAATGAACCACGAGCTAGCTGAGCTGTTTGACGATGCAGACATCCTGACGCTCGTCAAAGCCGGAAGGATACGCTGCCAGGAAGGTGCTCGTCAGCGACCCGTTCGGCACGAGGCGCAGAGGAGCACAGCGAGCTCGTTGGCTGGATCAAGTGGAGTCAGACCTGAGGGATATCGGATGCTGCCGGGGGTGGAGGAATGCAGCCATGGACCGAGTTTCCTGGAAACGAATTGCACGCCAGGCCCTGTCTACTAGACGTGCTCCGTAGGAGCAGGCCAGCAAAGAAGAAGAAGAAGACTCATTTAAACATATATTTCTAAAGCATGTTAAGATCTAGAAACATCTTCCCGGAGTTGCGATTGAACATTACTATATCCGACAACCCGGACAACGGATGTCGAATAGTCGACAGCTTAAGCTTGAAAGTTTTAAGCCAGATAATATAAGGCATGCTAAACGATAAAAGACAACAAACCTTCAACGGAACAAAAACTGGCGCATGAAAATTTCTTCCGCCAGCAGTTTTCCGACGACGCAACAGAAAAATTAAATGGGAATTCTATCTAGCATTATTATTATAATGGTTTCTAGTGCCTCCAGCTCAAAACAGTGTGGAACGGCCCCACCGGAACAGGTTAAATTTTTAATCCGGAACATCATTCTATAGTGACCCGGCCCATGCACCATATTATACGTGATCCGCAGAGTTGATTCTCGTAACACCGGAAGGTCCACAACTAGAACACATGCTGCCAGTTGAAATACATACTCAAAAGTTCAGCAGGGAAACTGAGAGAAATGCCATACCGATTTCCATACCAATGCCATTTAATAGATTATGTTTTTTTTATCCTCTATACTTGGATTCCTTGCTCAGTTTGCGAGTATCAAATATGCCAAAAAAGATCGGCAAAATAAAAATAAAATTCTAAACAAAAGCTTCTTGCACTTTGTGTCCACCACCGACAATTCCCGACCTCTCAAATGGCAGAGGCAAAATATGCAAAATATGCACATCCGAAAAACGGGATCAAGAGATTATAAATGGTCAACAAGGTGAACAAGTCTCGGGCTGTGGTGAATGCGCGAAGGATCGACATATGGGTACGCGTAGGTACAACCCTCATGAACAACTATTGTCCCCGACCAACGCCGCTCTGTACGGACACACCGTAATCCATGTGGACCCTGTGGACACTAAAAGATGCCTTGGTTGGTTGGTTGCTACAAGTACAGGGGGGAAAAAAGGATAAAACTTAACCGGTGGCATCCCTCACATAAAAGTGGAGCAGCACCAGCACCCAGGAGACTCACATCCGGGGGGTTTGAAATGCCAAAAAGAAAACCGGTGCTCAGTGCTCTACTATATACAATAGAAGTGTATATAGTCGACAGTGGACTGGATGATGGTTGGTTGGCGTCTTGCGTTCGAGGGTCTCGTCCACAAGCTCGCCGCTTTTGATGATACTGTTGTGTCTAGCTTTATCGTTCATATTTATTCATAGCAACGAGCTCCCAAGCTTGCCTAGTACCGTCCATAAGCAACACGACAGCGTAAAACAACGTGGCCCGGATGATTTTCATACAGCAAATAAACGAGCAATTTTCCATTCCGCATTTTTTCCATCCCATTCGTGTCATTTGCGGTGCATCAAGCGAGGGACACAGGAAGAGTTTTATGAGGACCTGTGAGACTGTGGGTAGACGGTTGTTTTGGGTCACCATTTTTGTACGAAACAACAAGAAAGGAAGACAATTGACGATGTACTTATATCATGACATCGATGTGCTACAGCGACAAACTGTTAATTTTGATCGTTTTTAAGAAGGTTGGATCGGGATCTCTGCATGAAACCTTGTCTTAAACTAGTTTCTTTAAGCTATATAGCTAAAAAGATATCATAATATTGACCTCAATACATAAACCCTTGCTACAATTATAACAGAATGTTTTCGGATGATAGTTGTTGCCCAAAATATTGTTCCTCTTGCGAAGATATCCACAAAAACAACGTCAAATAAATTTGCAAAACAAACACAATCACTCACCATGAATAACCAGCTCCGAGTCACGATTCACCTCATACAGTCGGATCGCTTCGTCCAGCTCAATGTCCGACTGGATAGTGCATGGATCGTTTTCCTCATCGACCCATTTCATCGTAAACACCTACGATACGAGAGACAAGCATACACAAACATTTCATTAGCCCGAGAGCATTAATTTATTTCTCTCGTTAAAACGTCTTACCTGATCCGGCGAAAATCGACAAATTTCACGCATCTCACGGCAGAGACCCTCGTACGAAATGCTTTCATCGATGTAGGTGATCATCACCTCACCGTTGTACGCAATCTTCACCTTAATTTCGTGCCCTCCGCCACCTCCACCGCCACTGTTGTTGCTTTCATTAGCGATTTGAATTGGCATCGTGATGGCAAGTTCCTAACCTTCTCCGCTTAATGCACACAATACACTAAACAATGTTACGTTTTTTCCCGGACGATTTCCTTGCAAAAGAGGTACGATTCTGTGCTCAAGTTAACTTGCACAGCTTTAGTATCATCACTTTTGCCGTGAATAAGAGGATCGAACGTTTTCTTCTGGTTTTGTTATGTCTGGATATGTTTGCCTCAGTGTCTCAGTACCATTGACGATACATCATACAGTGTCAAGAGTAACGCCACTGTGCAAATAACCATGTCCAACAGGTGCGTTCTATAATAGCATTCGTTCGCTCCGTAGTTGCGTAGACAGACGGCAACGGTCACTCTTATCTAACGAAGGTTCAAGTGGTGAAGTCTTCTGAAGTTCCGATGCAAAAGGCTAAAATGAAAAATAAAATACAAAAAACAGGGTTAGACGTTTGGTAGGTATTGTTCTAACATCGCGTTGGGAGAGTGATCGTCCCATCTTGCATGCGGGTTAACACCAGAATGTTAATTAAACGTGTTCTGTTTGCGTCTACTAACGAGTTCTGCTGTTGTTTTCCGATTTTAGGCTATCTGAATTGTTCAAAATTCCTAATTTTTAAAACATTTTTAAAAGCATTCTTAACAAAGAAGCTTTATTGTTATATTCGCAGAACAGGTCTTTCTATACTTCAATCACAAGCATCATATCATGCAGAGAACACACTAACGTTGAAGAGCCAAAAATACGCCTCCATAAACTTCGCCAAAATTGCCCTCTTTCATCATGACCACCATTCGCAGAAGATGAACGTAATAAAGGCGTGTACATTTACTTTTAATGGCGAATCTTTCGTTCGCTGCGACAAACCGAGTGCTGTGAAGGAAGCAGAAAATCTGCGTACTAAACCAACAAATGATAACCGTGAATTGCTTCACAGAATGGGCGAACATTTGCCAAACACTGCGTGTTGGGGAATGGGCCCAGCGATGAAAAGATGAATAATGTAACTGATAACCGAAGAACTAACCCTCGAATGCAATTTAATTTTAATTTAAGTGAAATACTTCATAATTTGTAATCAAAATAAAAATAATTTTTATAACCAATTCATCAAAATAGGAATAGAACATAATTTTTATTGTAAAGAATGTTTATTTTCTTGGAGCACTCCACAGAACCAGCTGGACCAGCTGAAACTACAATTTAGCTGATTCTTTGGATTTGTGCTACCACAAGTTCTTCACTTATATCAGATCCGTATGATCAGTATAAAGCTTTGAAAGAATCCTCGAACCGTCCAAAAACATTATAAAGCTTGATTTTGGAAAGTTTTTTCATGGCGAAGTCTTAGTTCAGGAGCTGTAAGTCACGAGCTTGTGCGAGCTTTCACCACTTATTTAGAGTAACACGAGCTGGATCTTGTGTGAATTATGACTGAAGATTGTTTGTACTTTATTGGTTAATTTAAGGTTTAAGGAAACTTGTATGGCTCTTGAAGCAATTTGGTAACTTAACAAATTGTTTTAAAAGTTAAAAAATCAGAAAATGTATATAAACTATGCAGCCTGATTTAAACCCCTAAAAAATGTTTTTCCTATCTTTATCGACATATGGAACAGGCTTAAAAATATAACTTCATAATTTCCACTGGCCCATTCAAGGGTTAGTAACCGTTCAATATGACCAGCAGAAAAATTTTGGACTGTGGTCTGCGGTAAAACGGGGTACTAATTATGGACACCCACTTCATCTCGCACTACCTCTCTCTACACTCCCATAAACTCTTTCTCATCGCATAACGTTAACATTCTAACGCTTTCCAATGGACACAGTAACAGCAAGAGCGTAAGCAACAGGCAGCGTCATTGGTATATGTGTGCATCAAACCAATAGCAAAACGTTGCGTTGAACCACCAACCACGGACAGCAAGAAGAACTATCTTGCTTTCCCGGGTCAATAAAACACCCACCGCCTACAACCGCGCCAACGCCAGACCAGAGTTGTTGCGATTGCCAGTATGTACACCCAACACCAGTCAGTATGTGTGTACCGGTACTTTAAGTTTCATTCGTTTTTTTTTGTGTGGCTTCCTATTTGCGCTTCAGCTACACTTTGTCTGTATTCGTTTCGGAACTGCTAGAGCATATACATATATGTATGTTACGTTGCATATGAATGTATGAAGGCTAGCAGCAA
This sequence comes from Anopheles maculatus, assembly GCA_002091835.1. NCBI lineage: Eukaryota > Metazoa > Arthropoda > Insecta > Diptera > Culicidae > Anopheles > Anopheles maculatus. The sequence continues at coordinate 348,183 of KZ061691.1, read as the reverse complement.
GAAAAATAAATCATACTTCTCGTACTGTAACTAGCAAAGGGAAGGTTTGGGGGGGGTGGACATTTGGGCAAGAGGAACTGTCTTTCCCACTGACGTCCAACAGATGTATGCCATTTGTAACTTTTAGCAGCTTAATGTGCAATGGATATTGTTGCACGGTGAGATGCGATCTGGAAGTGTGTCTTGGAGAATTCTAAATTAATCGAAGAGAATACTGAAGATGTTCTGATATGATGCCAGGACCCGGCGATGATTGGAACTGTTGATGACACACTTCCCTCTTAGCTGATGATTAGAACCGGTCCTCCAATAAAGGTTTACCCAGATAAATTGCAAGTTGTTGGGAATATTTGATAGAAGGATGACGCGCTCACAATCGAAGGTATATCTTTACAGACTTCGATTTGTTTATTCTGAATAGTTCTCAAAGACTTGGACGTTTTCGGCTGGGGTTTTTAGCATAACAATGTCAATCTTGACCAAGGTTCTTTAGCGACGTCTGGACGAATGATCCGGGGCAAGCGCCCAAAGTGAGAAACGACTAGATTCTAATTAGCTTCTGCAAATTTTTACGGGAATTCTGCCATCTGAATGTACGGGATTCCGTCTTCCGTCTATGTACGACAGACAATTTCGTGTCAACGCAAGGCCTCAGGGCGATCACACACGAAACATCCCTAAAACAAGTCAATTGTTTTATTAGTATTATACGTGATCAAGGCCAACCGGAATTGATATTTTATGCAATTAATATTGTTTCTACCTTTACCTAATTAATAAGAAATAGAAAACCTTCATCTGGCTGTCGATCAACTCTTTTCTGCTTCCGGATAATAGCAAGCACTTTGTGACTCATCATCGATCACAACAAACCATTGTGAGGCATTGGAATGAATCTCGCACACAAACAACCGTACGACATCTTGTAGCAGCAATAGTAGGCGTTGCTTGCGTACAGTGGCAGAAAAGCACACAATGCAGCATACCGGAACGGTATGAACTGACCCATAAAAAATGCCTTCCAAGAGTCTTTTCTTGGGGTAGTTACAAGAACTTGCTGCTGCTGTTTCGATGACTATTACTTACCACTTTGACTGTGTTCTTTGAGATGACGTCACGACGCTCGTTCGGATGCGTTTAACAGGTGGTCAATGTCGTGTTGCTCACCATCACCGGCACAGTGTACATTTTACCTAGGCAACTTGATTAAATTACTAGCTTCGTGAGGGACCTGTAACATTTGTCCGCAATCACGTCGTTAACAAAATTTGGGACACACACTAAACGTTTCACTTCACAAATAGATGGACCACTTCGGGGATTTTTTTTTTCGGCCCTTTATCACAATCACATTTCCTTATCCGAACCGCAGACCGTGGTCGGTAGTGTAAACAAAAGACACCACCACCACACACTGTGACAACTTGCTCAACTACGTATGCAGCAGCAACACGGCCAACGATCGAACGGTACTCTCACCAAAACTAGCCACTAGCACACACACACACACACCACTACGCCACACGGGAGAAGATACAACGGGCGCACACGAGGGTTACAAGCAAACCGGAAACGCACCGAAAATTGTACCGTAACACACCGGAACCGAACTTCAATCAAGATTGTGCACCACAAAGAAAGCGATGCAGTGCAATCCGTTCGCGCTCAACAATGCATCCTACGATCGCACACATCCACCGATTGTGACGATGGACGTTGTATATACGGTGGGCAGGGAATACTGCTAGCGTTGGGGCGTCTTTTACGTGATCGTTTTCGATTTAATACATTCACCTGCACACGCATTAAGCACGGCACATTCCGATACTAACGATAGCGAAACAAAAATGCCGGAACAATTTAGCATGCACAAAACTTAAAAAAGAATAAACACGCGCACAACAAAATACTCGGCAGACGGCGAAGAATAAAACACAATCTGACAGGTGACGTTAGGCGTGCAGACGACTGCACACCATCGGACAGTGTCAGACGTTTGCGCCTTCTCTTTTTCTCCACCAGTCTGTATAGCTCTTGCTCGTTCTCGCACGCAAAAAGGGGTATTTTTACAGATGTCATATCAACATAAAATATCCCGGTATTGCAGTTTCGCGTTCGTGCTGCCGCAAGTAAACGAAAAATTGGTGTTAAATCGTGGTTAAATCGTTCTTTGGAGTAAATAAACATCTTATCGCGAGCATTTAATCCGTAGTTTCAATTAAACGTTCGTACTATTCAACCGTTTCGATCACAAACAGAGCAGAAGACATGAAATTTATGTAACGTCGTGAGGGATTGGGCAACACGATGTAAGTAATTACTGATTTGTGCTTTCTCATCATTTATTTTGTGGTTTATTGTTAAAACCATGTAATTCGTAATGTTGGCACGACTTTTTTCGACATCCAATGCTTAATTTAATAGAAAATGGTGCAAATCTTTTACAACACCTCCCACCGAAAATAACCCCAAACAAACCTGCAACAGGGTGCCTCACAACACGTTTCGTATTGCCGTGCTCTCGTGCGAATTTAATTGCATTCGCACTTTTTAATTACATCTGCTTTTCATTTTCATTCCAGAACCTTTCCTGCATCGTAACGATGACGTCTATGACATTTGGACAGAAAAAGTTTATTCCAACTGCACCGGACAAGGGAAGCTTTCCGCTGGATCACGGTGGCCAGTGCCGTAAGTTGATGCTGTTCTATATGCGCTGCTTGCGGGAAAACGCCGACGATAATTCAGCTTGTCGTGAAGAATCCAAAGCATATCTACAGTGCCGCATGGACAACGATCTAATGGCAAAGGAAGATTTTGCTAAGCTTGGTTACAGTAAATCAGAAGACCAAAAACCAACACAATCCTAAATCAAACAAATCCCTATTCATCACTGCGCCTAAATTGTTGTAAATATTTCCCTACCCTTAAAAAAAACACACACACAGAATGAAGAAAAACATTCTCATCGGATGTACTGGCAGTGTGGCAACGATCAAGCTTCCGCTGCTGGTGGAAAAACTACACCAGCTGTCCGATTTCGAGCTGGAAGTGCAAGTAATAGTAACCGAACATGCTCGGCATTTCTTCACCCCGAACGAGCTTCCCGATACGGTCACCCTGCACACCGACGCAGACGAATGGACAAGCTGGCAAAAGCGGGGCGACCCGGTACTACACATCGAGCTCGGTAAATGGGCCGATTTACTAGTGATTGCACCACTCGATGCTAACAGTCTCGCGAAAATGGCCAACGGGCTGTGCGACAATCTGCTCCTGTGTACAACGCGTGCCTGGGATCCGGCCAAGCCCTTGCTCTTCTGCCCCGCCATGAACACACGCATGTGGCAACATCCAATTACAGCAGTGCAAATAGCTACGCTTAAATCTTGGGGCCACCGGGAGATACCGTGTATCGCGAAAACGCTCATGTGTGGTGATACGGGACTGGGTGCGATGGCCGAAGTAGATACGATCGTCAGTACGATCCGTGAAACATTATTAGAACAGAGCTAAATGTTTTAAATAAAAAAAAAAGATTTCAAACTTACGTACCTGTCATTCCACCGTTCTTTCAACTGTTCGCTAATTCATTCAGTTAACCTTTTTCAACTTTCTTTTTTACATGTTTTCTTTATGAATCTCTTATCTGCTTCGTGCTACCACAAATGTAGCTACTTCGTTTTCGTCTCTTCCGTTGTTTTTTTTTACTTCATGTGTTTTTTTCTTGCTTTTTCTGTTCATCATGATTTTCACGAATTTTATTATCAGTTTTCTATTCGCGCACCTTTCCCCCTTTCCTACGAGTGTCTTCTTCTCTTATTGTTGTGTCGTTTTTTTTTTTGTTTGTTGTTGTTGTATTGTTTGTGGCTTTTGTGTTTTGTTTTCACATTTAGTGTGATAATAAATTACCTTACCTCCTTGCCGTTTAGCATTATATTTGCATTCCTTCATCTCTTCACTTTATACGTACGTAATCTCTAATGCTGCGCTTTCCATTGTTTCGTTTTTATCTCTTTGTGCAAGCGAACCGCTTATTTTTCATCCTAAATTGCTTTATCACTGTGTACCACAGATTCTTAGCAATTATCTCCCTCTCTCTCTCTCTGTCTCTGCGTTTAGCCATTTGCTTGTCTTTGTTTTTCTTGCTTTTCTTTTGCGTTTTGCTCTTTTTAATCACACTACATCCTAGTTTAATTGTATCTTTACGTTATTCTAAACAAATGATTAATCTTCCCGTTTTTGCATTATTCTTCAACTAGCGAAAGATTCATGATGTGAGTTTTTAAATGGATAAATGTACATGGAAACACAATTTTCCTACTATCATACAAAGGGGAGGGTGAGTTAGTGTGTGTGTATGAGTGTTTGTGTGTGTGTGTGTGTGTGTGTGAGTGTGGGGTGGTTTAGCATTAACTTTGCAAACATTAACTGAAGAAGATATACATATATCAACGGCATCCCCGTGTGTCCCACATCCTCCAGTAGAAGATCACATCATTATTGTGCTCGTACACAACACACAACGAACGTTACGAACTAATAAAAATAGGGTGGTTTAGCATTAACTTTGCAAACATTAACTGAAGAAGATATACATATATCAACGGCATCCCCGTGTGTCCCACATCCTCCAGTAGAAGATCACATCATTATTGTGCTCGTACACAACACACAACGAACGTTACGAACTAATAAAAATACACCATAAGTATTAGTAACAATAAATACATTAGACGAACGAGAGAGAAACAAAAAAGGAAAACAAAAGACGCAAGCTTTCTTCGAATTTACTTTTCGAATTCATCTTTGAATTCATTATGGTGTGCGAAAATTCATCTGCTGGCAAACGAAATTATAATTTACGAGCTTCTCTGACGAATCGTAACGCTCTCTCTCTCTCTCCCGGGAATGTTGAACACATCTTCTGTCGGTCACGATTCTTCCTTCACTCCCTTTGCTGATATGCTCTGCTATACTCAAACTATACCTAAAGAAGGTATAAAAAAAACACACACACAGAATGAAGAAAAACATTCTCATCGGATGTACTGGCAGTGTGGCAACGATCAAGCTTCCGCTGCTGGTGGAAAAACTACACCAGCTGTCCGATTTCGAGCTGGAAGTGCACGTAATAGTAACCGAACATGCTCGGCATTTCTTCACCCCGAACGAGCTTCCCGATACGGTCACCCTGCACACCGACGAAGACGAATGGACAAGCTGGCAAAAGCGGGGCGACCCGGTACTACACATCGAGCTCGGTAAATGGGCCGATTTACTAGTGATTGCACCGCTCGATGCTAACAGTCTCGCGAAAATGGCCAACGGGCTGTGTGACAATCTGCTCCTGTGTACAACGCGTGCCTGGGATCCGGCAAAACCCTTGCTCTTCTGCCCCGCCATGAACACACGCATGTGGCAACATCCAATTACAGCAGTGCAAATAGCTACGCTTAAATCTTGGGGCCACCGGGAGATACCGTGTATCGCGAAAACGCTCATGTGTGGTGATACGGGACTGGGTGCGATGGCCGAAGTAGATACGATCGTCAGTACGATCCGTGAAACATTATTAGAACAGAGCTAAATGTTTTAAATAAAAAAAAAAGATTTCAAACTTACGTACCTGTCATTCCACCGTTCTTTCAACTGTTCGCTAATTCATTCAGTTAACCTTTTTCAACTTTCTTTTTTACATGTTTTCTTTATGAATCTCTTATCTGCTTCGTGCTACCACAAATGTAGCTACTTCGTTTTCGTCTCTTCCGTTGTTTTTTTTTACTTCATGTGTTTTTTCTTGCTTTTTCTGTTCATCATTTAGCATGATTTTCACGAATTTTATTATCAGTTTTCTATTCGCGCACACTTCCCCCTTTCCTACGAGTGTCTTCTTCTCTTATTGTTGTGTCGTTTTTTTTTTTGTTTGTTGTTGTTGTATTGTTTGTGGCTTTTGTGTTTTGTTTTCACATTTAGTGTGATAATAAATTACCTTACCTCCTTGCCGTTTAGCATTATATTTGCATTCCTTCATCTCTTCACTTTATACGTACGTAATCTCTAATGCTGCGCTTTCCATTGTTTCGTTTTTATCTCTTTGTGCAAGCGAACCGCTTATTTTTCATCCTAAATTGCTTTATCACTGTGTACCACAGATTCTTAGCAATTATCTCCCTCTCTCTCTCTCTGTCTCTGCGTTTAGCCATTTGCTTGTCTTTGTTTTTCTTGCTTTTCTTTTGCGTTTTGCTCTTTTTAATCACACTACATCCTAGTTTAATTGTATCTTTACGTTATTCTAAACAAATGATTAATCTTCCCGTTTTTGCATTATTCTTCAACTAGCGAAAGATTCATGATGTGAGTTTTTAAATGGATAAATGTACATGGAAACACAATTTTCCTACTATCATACAAAGGGGAGGGTGAGTTAGTGTGTGTGTATGAGTGTTTGTGTGTGTGTGTGTGTGTGTGTGAGTGTGGGGTGGTTTAGCATTAACTTTGCAAACATTAACTGAAGAAGATATACATATATCAACGGCATCCCCGTGTGTCCCACATCCTCCAGTAGAAGATCACATCATTATTGTGCTCGTACACAACACACAACGAACGTTACGAACTAATAAAAATACACCATAAGTATTAGTAACAATAAATACATTAGACGAACGAGAGAGAAACAAAAAAGGAAAACAAAAGACGCAAGCTTTCTTCGAATTTACTTTTCGAATTCATCTTTGAATTCATTACGGTGTGCAAAAATTCATCTGCTGGAAAACGAAATTATAATTTACGAGCTTCTCTGACGAATCGTAACGCTCTCTCTCTCTCTCCCGGGAATGTTGAACACATCTTCTGTCGGTCACGATTCTTCCTTCACTCCCTTTGCTGATATGCTCTGCTATACTCAAACTATACCTAAAGAAGGTAATAAAATTCTTCTTTACACACTGTCCAAAAGTTCAAATCAATTCTTCATCGTTCACGATGGAAAACATGCCTTAAGTAAGGCATTTTAAACACAAAATTACACTTGATGAAAACTACTGTGTTATTGCGTAAAACGTTTAAAAAACAAATTCTATCCGCCAACTAAAAATTCATGAGTAATTAGGAAAATAATGCTGTTTGCTTGAATTGAAATTTTTAAATTTGGGAAAAAAAATTAAACTTATTTCCCTTTTGCATCTCGCACTTTCCTGAAGCTGAGAGATGTTCCTTCCAAATGGGTACCCCCAAACAAATGACGCTTCTTGTATTAAATGTGCCCACGGACATTCCTCTCTCTCTCTCTCTCTCTCTCTCTCTCTGCAGATTGTTTCGTTCTCGTTCTTCCTGCGCTATCAAAAAGCTCTACTACAACCCACTCACTATTTAGCGTACTACACAGGATACGCACAGTTTCGTTGCACTGATGCAGTCATCGTGGCAGAAGGCACCACACTGCTGACAGATAACCATCGCATTGAGCGAACAGGAACAGTCGTCGTCCTGCACGTGCCCATCGACCGGGTCTGCCGTACCATCCCGATCGTCTTCATCGTCTTCCCGTTCGTTGCCGAGTTGCGGTGAACAAGAAGTGTCGATATCATTGTCCGTGCTGGGCGTAATAGCTGCTTGTTGATGTGGCGGCTCAATCCCTGCAGTAGGAGTAGTGGTGGTAGTGTGATGATTACCTGCATCATCATTATTGACGAATCCATCAACGACCACGTTCACACCGTCTACGGCCATTCTGTCATTGTGTTGAGCGAGGTGGCCACCAATCAACTGTCCGGCGTAGGGATGATTGCCTGCTGACTGCGAAGCATCCAGCTCGTCGCGTCCTCCAACAGCCGCCATTGCTTCTCCGTTCACTGCCACATTCCCACAGCTATCCAGAAGTCCTCCATGCCGATTATTGTACTGCTGCTGCTGCTGCTGATGTACATTGGACACAGCTGCACTATCATCATACGTGGCTGCAACACTCGATTCTGTCGATGTTCCATCGTCTCTCGACGCATCTCCTCCTCCTTCAGCACCACCGGACGACGACAACGACGACGCCGCCACCGCTGTGGTGGTTGGATCAATCGGTTGAGCATCCTCCTGACCGTAGCAGGTGATGTTGTTGGTTGTGGTAGTGGTGGTGGTGGTCGCCATCACTGTACAGGAGGGATATTAGAGGAAGGACCAGCCTGATATGCTTCATCAAATAAGATCGGAAAAAGATCGACCAAACGAACACACACGGTTCGGTATAAAAGTTCCGAAATGATTTACTCCCACAACACACACACACACTCACACGCCCACCCACCCCCACACCGACACGCAAATCGTTCACGCTCACCGAAGTATACCACCTCCCGGCGGATAATACTCACCGTGGGTGGACGGTATTCGGCGGGTGATTGCCGCCTGTAGGCTGGTGGTGGCGGGCGCAACGACATTCGCACCGACCGCTATCTGCTGCTGTTGCTGCAGCTGATGTTGATGTTGCTGCTGCTGCAGATGGTGCTGCACCTGCTGGTGTGATATCTGTTGCTGCTGCACGGCGGCCATTTGCTGGTGTAGTTGCGGCTGCTGCTGCTGCTGCTGTTGTTGTGGTGCAGGAACGTGGTGAATTTGTATCTTTGAAAAAGAAAAGAGAGAAATAGTTTTTATGTTAGCTGAATTGAATGATACAAGTACTCTGTTAGTCCGTCCCTGCGGGTTCCCAGCGAAATTTCAACACAAAATCCCTTAAATATCAGTAAAGTCCAACAGACAGTCGTAGCTTATTTACTACGAGGCAATGGTGGAACGCTATAAAACTATAAAAGTGACTGAATATACTATACTAATATACTATAAAAGTGACTGAACGTAAAAATTGCGCATACCAAAAGCGTCGGCATAGAACGCAGGCATGCGGCTGTAACCTTAAGAGGAACTGGTCTGCTAGGAGGCCAGATATGCTAGATTTAATATACCCGCAGCTGGATAACTAGTCTTGCTCATGGATATTCGATTCCGGGTAAGGCTTTATACCTATCTTTTCGAGTAGAAAATGCCATTGTTTTCGCCTTACCTGATTATGGGTCGGTGGTGCACTGGCAGCCCGTGGCGTTACGATATCTCCAATGTGTGCCGCTGTCCGCTGTACGAGCAAATACTTTCCACCAGCAGCAAAGTTGCCGGCAGTGCCGGCGACTGATGCCCCACCAGCGGTAGCATTTGCGTTTGTCCCATTGTTATTACTTGCGGTAGAACCACCACCAGCAGCAGCATGCACGATCGTTGGAGCAGCACTCACGCTGATGATCTGTCCGTGCTGCTGATGATCACTGCCGAGCCCGTGGAGCTGTTGCTGGTGTTGTGATTGTGCTGCCGTAATAATACTGATTGGATTCGACTGACCGGTGGCAGCGACTGGATTAGACGTGCCGGCGGATGCACCCGCGTACACCTGACGCACAACGATCGATGATTGCGGTCGAACGCCGCCTGCCGATACGGTACGCTTCGAGGAGCTGATCAAACGCGACACCTGAAGTTGAATAAAAAAAAAACAAAAGATCGTTATTAGAAGGTACGATCTTGATAAAGAGACTGTTAACTTACCTTATTTCCCCCAATACCGAGCACTCCGCCAAAGGCACTACTGTTACCACTGCTGTTACTGCTGCTGTACGCATCCTCTTTGGTATTGTTGCCAATAATACTGCTCGCAGAGACACCGCTACTACTACTACTGCTGCTGCTGCTGCTACTGCTTCCCGTGCTACCAATGCTGCTGATACTGCTGTTCGAATTGGAGTTCGAAGCGGCCAGAAAAGCTTGCGGTGACTTTAGCTGCGCCTTCAGCTGGTGCCTGTTCGGGCTGTTCTGTATCACGGCCTGACAGATCTGGTAGCTTCGTTCGAGATTGACTGCACCGGGCGGTAACCGTGAGCTGCTCGATCGTCCCCCTCGTTTGCTTCCGCTAGACGATGAGCTGGAGCCACTGCTGCTACTACTCCCGCTACCGCCACCATTACCGCCCGTGGTGCTGCTACTCCCATTACCGGTGGCGATTGTGGCAAGCGTTCCGGAGGAACCGATGCTATCATTCGATCGTTTACTTCGGTTGATGTTCGCCGCTCCAACGACCACATTCGCTCCGACGGTGCTAGCAACCTGTTGCTGCGTTTGTTGCTGCTGCTGCTGCTGCAAATGGTGCACATTGTTCATTATAAATGCATTCTGCCCACGTATCAGCTGGTTTGTGACATATTTTTGTTGAAAACGCTGTTGCGATTGGGTTGGCGGTGTAGCAGCTTGTGGCGGCGGTACCTTCGCTGCTTGTTGAAACTGTTGCGGATGCGGTTGTTGCTGTTGCTGCTGGGGAACTGCTTGCACACTGTACTGTGCGCGCTGTAGTGGCAATCGGGGCCTTTGCTGCTGTTGTTGCGTCTGTTGGCTAATGGCCGGCGTTGCCATAATAATCTTTTGCAGCTGGATCGGTTTTTGTAGCGTTGTAACGGTGGGTTGATTTGAAAGCTGCAGCTGCTGATCTTGCGTCTGGATAAACTGTTGCGGGCCCTGCATATGGGGTGGTATCACATTTGCCGCTTGAACCGTGAGTGGAAGCTTCGTACCGGGTGCGGACGTACCGAGCGGGCGAGATGTTATGATGAACTTTGGCTGTTGCTGTTGTGAAATGAGATGTTGTTGTGGTTGTTGCGGTGATGGAGATACGGATTGTTGTTGCAGCACGGTTGTAGGATCCATTTCGTAGCGTAGCTGATGCCCGGACGCAGTCTGTACGTGCTGTATCAACTGTTGCGGCGGCTGTTGTTGCGGCTGCTGCTGGTGTGTAACGATCTGTTGTTGTTGTGGCTGCTGCGGTTGCTGTTGACCACCGACAGTAACGGCAGCGGAAGAATAATTACCAGCAACACTTTCTATCACACGGGACAAATTGTCCTGACTGGTTGGGCCGATTGAAATGAGCGGAGCAGACGTCACCACATTCACTTTGGACAGTTGAGTTTGAAAGGGTTGTTGTTGACTCGGTTGTACCGGTTGTTGTTGCGACTGCTGTTGCTGCTGCTGCTGACCGTCGTCACTTTCCAGCTTGATGCGCGTCACGAGCTGATTGCCTTGGCGGATTGTGGTGTAACTAACGCCCGGTTCCGTCTTCAACATACTATTGCGAATGCCGTCTTTAATCTGTAACGAAAGAACCAATGCAATTTATCAATAAAAGGCTCATTTACGTACGATTTACAAAACAAAACAAAGGGTTGAATAAACGTTCTAAAGATTTAAAACTAAAAAAAAACAGTAAATAAAATTGTATGACCGGACTCGCCTCTGTTGTAAGCTGAATCGTGCTGTTACCACATCCTAGCACCGGTTGCGGACTGCTGTTGTGTTGCTGTTGCTGAGGGTGCAGTTGAAATATGCTTAAGCTTTGCTGCGGAGGTTGTTGATGTTGTTGTTGTTGCTGCTGTTGTTGTGAGCTAAGCACGGTTGTTGCCGTTCCGGGTGTCATGGTTTGTACGGTGGGCTGTGTATGATGAGCTAAAAAACTGATCCCTGTTGTTGTGCCGGTAGTGGACGCGGATGCGTGCAGCTGCGGCGGTTGCTGCGTACGCTGATGTTGCTGTTGCTGAATGGGATTGTGAGTGCCTATTTGTTGCACGAGTGTGGTTGCCATCGATATGGGTGTTGACGGTTGTTGCTGTACTGTGCGTTGCTGTTGATTCACAGCGGTTATGTGTTGATGAAGCGATTGAGAATTATGGAGCTGTTGCTGTTGGTGCGGCTGCTGCTGCTGTTGCTGCGGTGGTTGCTGCTGTTGATGTTGCTGAAGGGTTGTAGCGCCGGGCGAAGGTATCATCGTAGCCGACCCTGACGTACCGATCGGTGAAATGATAATACTGTTATTGCCATCTACCAACTGATGATGATCTACTACCATCATCTTCGTCGCGTCCATCATTTCCATTTTGAATTGGGGCCAATCTAAAAATATAGTTAGTAGAAAAAAATACATATAATGGAATATCAAAAATTCATATAAATTTTAACAATTTTGTATATATAAAGTAACGAAAACAAGCAACATTAGTCCCATAATAAAACCATA